>MU831605.1:0-140610 GCA_029204225.1 Diphasiastrum complanatum
TGAGCAAGAAGTGAGAGTGATCACATAGAGATTCACACATATCAGTAGTGTGATTCAGAGTTCTTCATCAAACTCCATTGTATCTTAATTATTTGATTCCATAGAATCAGAGATCTTAGAGAGAGTGAAAGTCATTCAAGAAGTAGAGATAGTTATTCAATCTATAGCTAGCTAAGTAAGATCACAACACATAGTGCGCTATTACTGTGAACCATTCTTGGGCGTGATCTGATAGTTGTATTCACAACAGCTTAATTTATATTCTCTATTTTCTTATGTGTGTTGCACTATGAATGCTTTCTGACAATTCCTCTTTCATACATTGATACTCGCTCCATGACTCACTCAAGATATCTGAATTCGAAGGAAGCATGGTTGTCTTAGATGGCTAACTGTGTTTCGCTCCTTTCATAGTTGTCTTTGACACCTACAAGATATCCTTCATGTCGATCTAAGTTAAAGTCTGAAGCTATAGTTTGGTAAAACTCCTGTTATAATTTTCATGTTAAGTTCTCTCTATTTATTTCGCGAACCCAACAAGTTGGTATTAGAGTTATTCAAACCCAACTCGTTGACATTATTAGACCACTAGGAACCCAACAAGTTGGTATCAGAGCCATCGTTCCAAGCTATTATTAGTATTCAAGACTATTTTACAGTTTCTTAGATCATTCATCATGGAAGGTACATCTTCAGAAATCCGCTTGATCAACAAGTTCAATAGTGATGACTTCCACATGTGGAAGTTCAAGATGAAGATGATACTCACTAAAAAAGAACTCTGGGGATACGTCAATGGTTCGATAGCCAAGTCGGCTGAACTTGACATGCTGACCACCTGGGAAGCTAAGGATGGCAAAGCTCTTGCCATTGTATCTCTGAATCTTAAATATTCATAAATAGCTCATGTAGCAGATTATTCCAGCTCCAAAGAGGCATGAGACATTCTTTCTGGTCTATATGAAACAACAGATGTATCTACTCGTCTCTTCTTGAGAAAGAAGTTCTTGTCACTCAAGATGAGTGAAGGGACCTCGGTCACTGATCATCTAAATGAATTCAAACGGCTACTCAATCAGTTAGTTGCAATAGATTCACCAATATTGGACGAAGATGCTAACATGTCTCTTCTGTCCAGTCTTTCTCCCTCTTACAACAATTTATTAGTGCTACTTAGCAATACTCCTGATCCGACTCTGTAGAAGGTGACAACAAGTTTGTTGCAGGAAGAAGTAAGAAGAAAAAGCTTATCTGCATCGAATACGAAGGCAGCTACTCTCTATTCGAATAAGCAATTGTTCCAGAAGAATAAAACTTCGAAGGACAAAAAGATAAAAGATGAACAGACTAATTCAAACCAACAACCACAACAGCACAATCGACATCATCAAAAGCCTACGATCAGACTCTTCTGCAAGTATTGCAAGAGAACCAATCATAACATCAAGGAATGTCGAGTTCTCAACCACAATGAAACAAAGAAGAAGATGCATCAAGATGGTGGATCTGATTCTACCAGAACCTCCCACGAAGAACCAACACTGCTAAGGATACAAGATGAACCCATTAGAGAAGCCATGGATTGGTATCTCAATTCCGGTGCTTCTCAGCACATGACTACATGCAAGTTCCTATTCGAAGACCTCACACTAGCAGATTCGAAGTATGTCTACTTTGGTGACTCAAGTGCACTACAGATTGAAGGCAAAGGATCTATATGCCTTTACCTTTCAAATGGTAAATTAACCTTGCTTCAGGATATTGTACTTTATGTACCCAAACTAACCAAAAATTTATTGTCAGTCAGCAAGCTCACTGATCAGGGCTGCAGAGCCTTGTTCAATTCAAATCTATGTACCTTTTTGGATAAGATTTGTAAAGAAGTCCTCTCTACAGAAAGAGAAGGTAATTTGTACATTTTGAGTCATGAGTATGCACTTACTACTAATGTGAGCACTTCAAATGCCCAATTATGACATCAAAGATTAGGACACTTAAACATGAAATTAATCTTGTATATGCAGTATAATAGTATGGTCAAGGATCTAAACATTATCTGACATTCGACATGTCTGTGATATGTGCCTACTAGGCAAATAGCCTAGATCAAGATTCCCAAAGGGACAAGCCACTAGAGCTAAGTCCATTTTAGAATTGATACATAGTGATCTATGTGGCCCTATGAGTGTTCCATCACTGGGTTTAGCACTATATTTTATCGATGACTATTTAAGATTTACCAGCATTATGTTCATCACTTTTATCGATGACTATTCAAGATTTACCAGCATTATGTTCATTAAGAACAAGTCTAAGACATTCAACTGTTTCAAAGAATAAAAACAGTTTGATGAGACACAGACTAGTCAAAGACTCAAGACCCTGCGTACAGACAATGGTGGAGAGCTCTTGTCAAACGAAATGTCTGACTATTTATCATCATGCGACATTCATCATCAGTTCACCACTAGCTACACACCACAGCAGAATGGAGTAGCCGAGAGGAAGAACCGAACATTACTTAATACAACACGATCAGATGTCAAATGCTCAGCTCACCAAGAATTTTTGGACTGAAGCTATTTCAATAACTTGATATCTGTAGAACTATTCAAACACCACAACAGTCGACTGAAAGACTCCCTTCGAAGACTTCTATGGCTACAAACCGAGTCTAAGGCACCTTCGAATATTTGGCTATCTTTGTTATGTGTTGATTCCCTCTGATCTGAGAAAGAAGCTTGACCTTGTCAGTTATAGGAGTATTTTCATTGGATACTTGACATCACACAAAGCCGAGTCTATGATGTCGAGTCGAGTTCTATCTCAGTCAGTCAAGATGTAGTCTTCTTCAAAGACAGGTTCTACGACTTCAAGCAGAAGCAACCAATGCAAGAGTTCGTTCCAACGACTCTCATCACCATCAACAGGTATCGACCTACGACTATTTCGACAAACATTGAAGATATCCACGTCGCACAGCAAGGAGAATCATAATCTCAGCAATCGACTTTTGTTCAAAGATCTGCTCGACATCGACAAGAGCCTGATCGATATACCCCTCAGGCATTCATCAGTAACGATGAACTTGCCTCAGTAGCAGAAGCATTGTTGAGTTCGAATGCAGACAATTGGCATTCTGCCATGCATGTTGAGTACAATTCATTGATGAAGAACAAGACCTGGTGTCTTGTCGAAGCTCCTCCTGATGCAAAGATCATCGACACTAAGTGGATCTTCAAGCTGAAGCTCAATCCAGATGGTTTGATAGCCAAATGGAAAGCTTGACTAGTCGTCAAAGGATATGAACAAACCATGGGATTGACTACATTAAAACTTATAGTCCAATCGTAAAACTTCAGTCAATTTGATCTTTACTTGCTATCGCAACTGCTGAATATTTGGAAGTTCACCAGATGGATATTCAGACTGTTTTTCTAAATGGATACATACAAGAAGACATCTACATCTATCAACCTAAAGGTTATGTCCCTTTCCGACAACTGATGTAGAGAAGAAAGAGATGTGCAAATACCTCCATCAATCGATAGTCGGACCGATCATGTATGCCATGGTCTGCACTCGACCTGATCTAGCATTTACAGTCAGCACATTGTCATTGCTTATGTCAAATCCCGGCCTACCTCACTGGAAGGCTCTACTTAGAGCACTAAGATACATTCAAGCCACTAGGCACTATGCTTTGTGCTATAATGGAAATACAGAAGATGCCTTGACATTACTTACTTATTCCGACTTTGAAGATCCACTTCTGGCTATCTTTGCTTTCTAACAGGAGGTCCCATTTCATGGAATAGTCGAAAGTAGAAATGCATTTCTTTGTCTTCCATAGAGTCCGAATATGTTGCAGCCACCTCTGTAGTTGTTGTGTCATCTATGCAGCATAGGGTCCGAACGTTGGGAGCGTCAACCTCGCCTTCATCTGCATAGCAAGAGAGAGAGAGAGAGAGAGAGAGAGAGAGAGAGAGAGAGAGAGAGAGAGAGAGAGAGAGAGAGAGAGAGAGAGAGAGAGAGAATGCCTAGGTTGAGAAAGGCTTTGGGGGCTCGAGCACCTACCCAAAGCTATTCGATCCCAACGTAGAGAGAGAGAGAGAGAGAGAGAGAGAGAGAGAGAGAGAGAGAGAGAGAGAGAGAGAGAGAGTAGAGATGGAGAAAACAACAGAGTTTTTTTCTTAGATTGAGAATGTCAAATGCGTACAAATGGTGCCCTTTTATTCTTGGGGAGGCCCTTGCCCCATTCATCATATTGGCTACTTGAAGTGGCAAGGACTGCAATCCTAGCCTTTCAAAGAAACACAAAAGATCTAATGGTGTACAAAGAAACACACCTCAACTACCACCATTTGACTTTGACTCAACCTTATAACTTAGACTTTGGGCCTTTAATTTATTTTAATTTATTTGCACCTAAGGCCCAAGTCACTAGAAAACAACTTAAACTATTTAACTATTTGTGCTCATTGGACTGGGCTTATACACGTAGGAAGCCAGTGCCTCGCACTTATTGTTGTACTGTACTATGGTGGGGCCCACTTGGTAAGGCTTGGCCAACAGTAGTTTTAGTGGTGGGACCCACTAATTTATTTATGTACAGGAAATACTCACAACATGGTCCTCAGATGCTGTTGTCGGTTTGTTTATTGATGGGACATGGATGCTTCAAGAAGAACGTGGATATAATTTGCTTACGTAAAATCTGAAGCTTTATTTGATGATGGTGAGTAGCAAGAACTCGGACTTGCCAGATTTTCAATAATACCCATAAGGGTCTGGTCACCATTTCAGATAACCATGTTCATTGACAATTGGGTAGTTGAGGCATTCCATCAGAGTATCCCAAGATAAATCTTGTTTTGAATTCTCATAGGTCGGCGCAACTTGTCCCATTGTCCTAGACTCCCCCAATTCGTACTGTGGATAAGACGTGCTTGCTTGATTACTTTGTCTATCTAGGTATTCAAAGTAGGTTGTAACCTGAAGACTTTCCTTAGTAGTCAATCTCACAAATTGAGGACAAGGTGTTGTCGTTGTAGGTGCTGGTTCTTGTTGTATGCTTGGCCGTTTTGGACTTGGATTCCCTGGATTTGGCCTTTTGAGAATGGATATAACCGGATTTGGCATTGATTGAGTGGTCTGTTGTTTTGTGGAACAGTCAGACTCTGGTTGTGGATCTTGGTTGAAGGGCAATCATCCACCTTAGTCTTCCCTTTGTCAGTGCACTTTGAAGGATGTGTGACTGCACTTTTCTTTGGATCTTGTGCTTATCTGCCTTCAAGTCGCTCTGTTTACACAGATCCCCTTTGTAATTCATCACTAATTAATTTGTGCATTGATTGCGACAAGAATCCTGATAGAACCGGCCGTCCTCGGTTGCCAATTTCTTGAATTCCTCAACTATCATTGGCTTGATAGATTCTACCAGCTCTATCTTATGTGATGGTGTTACATGTTTACTTGAGGGTATCTCTACATACTTTGAGACTTTTGTCAGATTGCTTTCTTTCTCACTTGTTTCATAATCCGGTGGCACTAGGATTTTTCTTTTATAATGCATTCTACCGATAGGTGAGTTGATCAACACAGGTGTATGTTGGTCTACATAAGCCAAATGCCTCCTGGCTATTCGTGAATTTCTCATCGGGAAATCTTGGCATGGATGATTAATTCTGCATTGTGCACAACATGGTTCATATGTTGATGGATCCCCTCGATGTGAACATTCGGCTCGACAAAGTCTTCCTCCACATCCATAGCATCTTACGGAGTGCAATACACAAATCTTCCACAAAATAAACTAGTAGGCTATTGTGGTCCTCCATTGAGTTCCGTGACATGCAAGATGATATGACCAAAACCTCCACTTGCCACTAGTTGTTGAAGAAACTCGTGATTTAGATGGATCAATCTGACATCCATCCTTGGTGAGCTACTTGTGACCTTTGAACCGCTAGATCTGGTTGTCGGGCCTTCTGCTCCACCCTTGGTCCATATCGAGGATTCTTGATTGGACATCTTGCACTCGGATGATCTCCAAAGCAATATGTACATTCATCATTTTCAAAAAAATTAATCGTGCGAACATAAGCTTGAGGACATCCTGAACTTGAAGTGCAAGGTTCTTGGTCTTCTGCTACACTTGATCCGCTTGACTCTGCTGCACTTAGTTGCCTTGTATAGGGTTCCATTCTTGTTGGATCATCGCTCATTGTTGACTCTTGTTCCTCTGATTCCCCATCTGATGATTCAGCAATGTGATAGGGAAAATTCATCATCCCGTGTTGCAGTTCCATCATGGTAGCATCCTTACAAAGTTGTGCAAGTGACGCATAAGATGCTAATTCTACCATACCAGATCTGATCTTTTTGGACAGTCCAGCATTTCACTAAATGGAAGATCTGATAGGTGTAGTCTCGTATTGTTTCATCATAGAACTTCTACAGTTTAGATAATCTTGCAAGAGCGGTCTCCATAGTTCAGCACTATAATGTTGCAAAGTAGCTGGTTGATGGATTGCTTAAGTGATGGTGCAATGGTGAAGATGTTCCAACTTTCTCTCTTTTTTTTAGAGAGAAGAAGAAGAAGAGAAAATAGTAAGTAAAAAGATTGATCAGTAAGGATGGAAAAGTAAAATAGAAATGGATTTAACATATGAGAGAGGGGATGGAAAATGGAATGGAGATGGACGAGAAAAATGAAAATGAATGATGGACGGTATGGGTGGCTTTCTAGGTACTGATCATCTTGTTCTGAGGTTCATTCACTTGGTTTAGTCCAGTGATGTCGGATCTTGATGGATGTTGTGACTGCAACCTAGATTTGACAAGATCTTATCAGTTTCAGTTGGCTAATAGTGTGATTTTAGCTCTTTTTCTTCGTTTTTTTCTGATATTTCTCTGATCATAGCTCTGATTGACCTGAGATTTTTATAGTAGCTAGATATAAAGTATATCTTGCGAATGATCCTATCTACAAAGGTTACTCAGTGCGAGGGTTCTTTGCACTGTTTTATAGTCAAAAAACCACTTTTCTTGCAATCTACTGGAAACTAACTCTTGCCCTCTTAACAGTAGCTGGCAGATCTAACTTGTGTGAAGCTTGCGAAGGTTTTCTCCCAGTGGTGCAAGAGTTATTGATGTTTGCGAAGGTTCTTTATAGAAAAAAGTCATTTTTTCCCTTACTAATCGGTGATGTAAAACAACATTTTGAAGATAATGGAATGGTCTGCAAAGAGTACTTCTCAGTGGTGCGAGAGTTATTGATGTCTGCGAGCACTTTTTGGCTCAGATTAATCAATAATTCAAACTAACTTTCGTAGGCTCTTCTGTGTCCTAGTCTCAGTGAGATGGAACTTCGTAAGCTTCTACAAAGGTTAGTTCCCACAAAATTTTAAAATTTTGATGTCTACGAGGGTTTTGCCTTAGATTTTGCTATTGTAGATCTTGGAAACCTTCGCAGAGGGTCTTACTCTAAAAGGTAACTCTCGTAGACTTCTATGTGTCCTAGTCTCAGTGAGATGGAACTTCAGAGAGCTCTACGAAGGTTACTTAGTAGTATTTTAAAAAAATTTAAGATTTTTTCGATTTTTTTGGCTATTTTGGCAAAATGGCTGGCACTAACTCTCGCAGGAAGTATAGTAGCTTTTGCTGATATGGCAGAAGGTACTGCCAGATCTGCGAAGGTTAGTTTGGACAGATCTGAAAGTTATGGCCTCTAACCCATTTTTTTGCCTAATTTTCTTGCCAAAAACAGATTTTGAATATTTTTGAATGTTTTGGATTTTTGGAAGGGATTGGGTGCTTGGAACTGGTCCTCCCGCCTCACAATATCTTCTCACAGTACATACAAACAAAAAATCGTGAAAAAACAACAAATATAATACTAAACCTGCCTAAGATACCCACAAAAGTTGAGTTTTAGGTTAAAATGAAAGCATAGGAGAGAAAAGTGAGAGATAAAAGAAGAAGAGAGTGTGAGAAGAATAAGAAGGCTATGCGGCGAGGCGAGTGTGTGGCACTCCTCGGCAACGGTGCCACTGTTGTGTTATCTATGTAGCATAGGATTTGAACACTGGGAGCGTCAACCCTGCCTTCACCTGCATAGCAAGAGAGAGAGAGAGAGAGAGAGAGAGAGAGAGAGAGAGAGAGAGAGAGAGAATGCCTAGTTGAGAAAGGCTTTGGGGGCTCGAGCACCTATCCAAAGCTATTCGATCCCAACGTAGAGAGAGAGAGAGAGAGAGAGAGAGAGAGAGAGAGAGAGAGAGAGAGAGAGAGAGAGAGAGAGAGAGAGAGAGAGAGAAAGAGAGAGAGAGAGTAACAAAATATCACATAGTCCCTCTTGACAAGTCAAGACCAAACCCTTTGAACCCTTCAATTTATAGCATAATAGGTTAAAATAAAACTGTATAAAGTCTTACAATACATAATGCAATATCAAAACATTCAATGTCCAATTTTCCCAACCATACAACTTATAAATAGCAATACATTTTGTCCTTGAAACGAAACCATATCATGATCTTATTTGGCACATTAAGATAGAAATCAGTGGATGAGTCGCACTGCCAGAATAGGTTGGTATCTACATTTAGGTAACTCCGTATGTGTCTTAAGGCCTGCCCCCTCCATAAGGAGTGGAGTGAGAATACCAAGAGCCCCAGAAAGAAATGTGGCCACCTTAGAAAAGTAATAGTCATGTGTGTTCGTAATTCATCTGAAGGTATTTTTATGTGCTTTAAAAGTACAGAGAAGAAAAGGTAATTCTTCTTTCCGAAGAAGGTGATCTGGAAGTATATTAGAAAGGGTATGCTTAGTGACAGTCAATGCATTATCAATGTTGTTGTTATCAATATTTGGAAAAGGAGCAAAGTCTGGACCAGATAGTCTTAGCAATGCCAAATTTCTAACAAAGTTAATACACATGAAGCAAGGATTATGCTGGGCTTTATCTACTCCATTCACATACGATAAGAAAGTGATCCAATCACGTTCATCACTAGCATTATTTAAATCCTTCTTCGTGTAGTTTTTACCATGCAACCATCTAGTCTTCTTTAAAAAGTTTGTCATAGTAAGCTTGCAAATAAGAGCATGTTTCACAAAGACATCATATCCACATTCTGATAATTGGGTAGGAAAGTAGCTAATTTTAACCATCCATGATAAAGTTCCAAAGCGACCTCATTAATATTAGACTGTCAGAGCGGAATATTATTAAGTCCCTTGTTCAGGTCATTTTTTAAGAATTTACTATAGATAATTTCAGTATTCATAGAAATAACATGCCCAAAGTTTTTGTCAATAAACTCATTAAAACGTTTAAAATCTGAGCACATACAGGGTGGAATATAATCAGTATCGAAATCATAAAATACTTGAAAGGGCTTATACCATTCATATTTCAAATGCGAGAAAAAGGTCCAATCAAACACGATATGCTCAAAGATGTCATCAATGTAACCAAATATATGAAGTAAAGTCTCAGAATAATGTTGTTTAGCATCTATACTCTCAAAGCATCTGTTATAGTAACGTAAATGCAAAAACATCTTTCCCTTATCTTTTCTCACCAAAAGTCGTCACCTACCCACTACACTGACCTCCAATACTCTAAAATCTTTAATTTCTTCCTGCACATGGATCAATCACGGTAAAAGTTCATCTTTCTGATAGGAAGATCCTCTTTTCCACCACTGTTCTATCCCTCGTTGCCTCTACTTGAGAAGTACTTCCTCTTCTTGTTGCCACTGCCTGTGATAACTGAGCTTGGATTATTCAAATTGAAGGAACCCGTTTTTCTGCTTGTATTCTGAAAGTATTTATCCTATAAGGTAGAGAAGCTAGGTTTTTTAAGGAGGCGTTCACTTTCTCGTATATTCTCAACATCTCCAAGGTGAGCAAGCAGTTTGGCCGTAGGGTTAAGGGATAGTTCAATGGAGGCTTCAATCAGGTGTTGTCTGATGTACAAAAAGATAAGGTGGGACTTGGCAACATCTTTAGCAGGCTTATGAAGCCAAAGGAAGAAGACATTGAGTTGGTTCTGTAAGGATGTACCAGGGAAAAATTTAACAAGATTGTTCATCACATACCAGATAGCATGATCAAACCAAATGATAGAAGAATTGTTTTTACATTTGTCACCACATCTGCACTTAAAGAAGAGTCTTTTCCAATTCCAGATTTTGGGTTGATGGAGGTTCATTCTATTGAAGCTGGTCTCAAAGTGTCCTCTAGTTCTAGCCCAGGTCTGCTCAGAAGGACATCTTGCAGGTTCAAACCTGCTCATCTTGATGATTGTATCAAATGCAATAGGGGTACAAAAGGAGGGATTCTTATGCAAAGAAGCAAGCATGATTGAATTTCAGCTTCAGTAAGATGCGTAAGAGCAATCCAGAGATTAATAGAAATAGGTGCCAGAAAATCAATAGAAAGAAAGCTCCAAAGTTTATAGGCAGACTTGGCAAATTTGAATTCAATTGTACGACTAGGTACCATTGGTACTTGGCAGTTTTTGGACTGGCAGAATTCAAATGCCGACTGGTTGTCTATTTCACAAAGATTCTTGTGAAACAAATTCCAACTGTGATGCACTATCATCATCAAGGCCTTCAGTAAAGATCAAAGGATGTGGTGAGGTGGGAGGTTCAGTAGGGGTAGGGATATCAATAGAAAGGTCACCATTTTTTTTTTTCAAACAAGCAAATATCTAAATTGAAGAAACTTTCTTCAATAGCAATACGTTCAGCCTAATTAGAGAGATCCATAAAAAAATTTCAACTATGCTTAACAATTCCCTTTTTAATGAAATCCATATATAACTTGATCCAATCCATAATAGTCATCAAGTCAACAAGGCAAAAGATCTTATCATCAAGTCCAATAGCATCACAAGTAGCCTTATCATAAGAAGAAATAAGTTTGTGAATGTCAACAGCTTTTTTCATCCAACAAATGATAGTCTGAACAAAGCGTTAGGAGGAGGAAGGGGCTTCCCATAACCAAGAGTAACAGCATCATGGAACCATCTTGTAGACTACATCTTAACACAGACCATGTTAGCCATAAAATACAAGTGAAGGTAAATGTTTTAGGAGGCATAAAACATTTCTCTGCAGAGTTGAGATGTGTTTCTATCTTGTTCTGTGACACAATCTTGCCAATAGATCTAATGATGTTTGATGTTTTTGTGTTGTACAATTGTTTTAGAAGCGTCTCTTCTACCGTAATGATGTGGTCTGATGCAAAGGTAATAGGTTCCATCCATTTGGATATTCTATGCATTATTGTTTTGCTTTATTGTATGTGTCTACTTACTTTGTTCATGTGCAAATAGGTCACGTTCAGAAATTAGTGAAACGAGGCAATGCTCTAAAAGAGGAAGTACAAGCTTGTCAAGATGGTTTGCTGGAGAATGTTTCTCATCTTTATTGTATGTGTCTACTTACTTTGTTCATGTGCAAATAGGTCACGTTTGAAAATTAGTGAAATGAGGCAGTGCTCTAAAAGAGCATGTACAAGCTTGTCAACATGGTTCACTGGAGAATGTTTGCTCATCTTTATCCATGACTATGGGTGATTATGTGGCTTCTGGATCTATAGGCAATGTAGGTGTTTTAGGAGACATATCAAACATTTTTCATTCTCCTAATGGTCAAGATAAGACCAATCGTGTTGAAAAAAATTTAGTTTTGATTGTGAAAGTTGTTTCTATTGTCTCAGAGTGACTCCACCTTCTTCTTATCTCAACCTTGGCAATGCACTGTCTGATTTCTCATGTTCCTTAGATGTAGCCCTTGTCTTGCCACCTGTTCCTGCCTCTCTTCATTGTGAGCCTGTACAAATTCATTGCACCTCTACAAGTGAAGATTTTGTAGCAGTATCTACCGATAGTCCTAGAAATAATATAGATATGAAGACCAGTGTTGGAACAAATTCAATCACTTGTGTAGATCCCAAAGCTAGTCTTGTCAATCTAGAGAGGCTTTTAAAAGGTTTCCATGAAGTCGGTGTACAAGAGTTACATCTTGTGAGTGAAGGGGGGGTAAGATACTCAAATGATGTCAACAAATGGGCTCGTCGTCATTTCGATGAGTGGAGAAATTCCTTTCAACATAGCTTATTCTTGAGGAGTTACATAACAAAAATCTGAAAAGTTTGGTGGATATGTTGACCTTGTTTTTTGCTCAAGTGTAGAATAAGGACGGACAGGGCTAAGGGACACTTGATTTGTGCTACTATAGAGGCACAAGCAGTAGAGACAGGGGAACCAGTATATGAGTTTAACATTCTTTGAGACTGTAGGTTCAAAAAGGCCGAGTTAGCATGTCAAACCTCTTGTCACAGATCTGCTGTTGTTGGTAATGGTAGAAAAAGGAAGATTACCAATACTCTGACTCAACATGATATTATGATAATGCTAGCTCATCCTTTTATGTCACGAGAGAATAAGAAAGGTTGTGTAATGAGAGTTGCTTTCTTCTATACTCAAAACTTTTGCATCAGAGGCCAGACTGAACTATATGAATTGTTAGATTGTGATTTCACTTTTGGATATGATCTTGATGGGTCTTACGTGCATTAGCGCTAGTCTAAAAACTACAAGCTTGATATTGATCATTGCCAACCTGAGCGTTTGAGGAGGCCGGTTAGTGTAAGATGTGGTAGATACTTTCCACTACTATTATGACCATCATCCTACATGGGGGCCCGATGAGTCAGGGCCTCATCCACTTTTCTTAAGGCCAATTGACGGCACCTGTAGGAATCCTGCAATTGTAATTACTTTTGTACTTTTGCATTAGTCCTTTACATGGAATATGTCATTTATATTATGACGGTTGAATTTTTATCCCCACGTGTCTTGGTATTTGTACTGAGATGTATATATTCATACATGTGTCAAATATTACAATAGATGGTGGCAAGTATTATTGTCACTTTATCATTAAGTGGTTGGATAATGAAAATTATTTTGTGGTTTGTTGCAGCGGTATAGTAAGATGCAGACAGAGCTAAAAAATTTGGCCAACTGGCTTAAAGTGATGGTTGTAGACATTGTGGGAGACACAGATGGCTGCTTTACCAAAAAGACACCAAGAGTGAGTGTTGTCAATCGAATGAATTGCATGGTTGTACCACCAGAGATGGGAATGCATCTATAGGCTACCAAACATGTGAGGGATACATGAGATATGACACCGATCTCTTACAACGTGCTTTGCATAATTTAATTTCTGGAAAACCCAACACAGGTGGAGATATCAGTTGGGAGGCTGTCGTTGATTATGAGATAAAAAAAAATTTCAGAAGCTTCATAAGGAGCAGCTATTAGCTGATGGCGGTCCATGCAGTGAATCTATCATTGCTACTGCTTCTGATTGGTCTGTCTCAGCTGGTCCTTCCAGTGAATTTATCCTAATTAGTGCCGATGTTTATACAATCGCCCTTGATGAGGTGGCTCATCATACCAATATTGATCTTGCGTCTTCAAAGCTTAGACAAGAGATTGTTATGCAAGGAGTGCACTCACAACCTACTAATCTTCAGCTTGGTGTACAAGGATCACAGATTCCAGGGCTTGGTGCTGAGCTCCAGGTTTCTACTAGCATGGTTCATGTTTCTTCTAGCATGGTTCAAAATTCAGAGATAACAGTTGAAAGACTTTTTGATGACGATTTGTCATTTTGGAACAATCTAGCCACCATTGCAGAGTTGGATTCTGGCATTTTCAAACAAGTTGCACCTTAACACACAATGCTAATACGTCTTATGGGCCTACATTCTGAAATCTCACAAATTGTTACGTCTCTCTCAATGTAGTTGATGCCTCTAGTGCCGCAAAAATCATCAAGACTCTAAGACAAAATTGAGTTCAAATTATTTTTTATCATACAATGATTGAAGGGCCATATGTTGATAACTTTTTGCAGTAGGGAGATAATTTTAGTGGCAACAGTGACAATAGAATATTTTTTATAATGGTCATTCATTTCAAGGCAAAAGTATATGCACTACACATAACGTATAGAGATTAAAAAGTGGTTTAAAAAGCTAAAGTTGTTAGAGGCAAATGTCCAACATTACCTTGAGACTATGACTTGCTCAAAGGCCAATACGTCGATCAAACAATTTTTGGTATACATGTACGCATTTGTGCTTTTTCATGAATGAAAAATTTGTTGATTCAAATGAAAAAAGTGTCCAACCTTTGTTTCTATTAAATCAGGGTTTTTTGAATATGATGTGTTGACAATTGATTATTGTCTAATATATTGGTAAAATCAGAAGTCATTTATCATGTATGCAATCAAAATGTTTACATCAGTTTAATCACCATGAGGTTTCAACATTTGTTTTCTAGCCTAGATGTGCCTTCTTTAATATTCTTGATTGTGTTGTAATTAAAAAATCCTTCTATTGTCAATTTTTATTCAAATGACAATTACAAAACAGAATAGGCATCATGAAAAATCAGAAAAATAGGCATCAACACTGAAATTCAATGTATTTGAGCAGGCATTATGAAAAGGCAGAAAAAGCAGAAAAATAGGCATCAACACTGAAATTTAATATGTTCAAATAGGCATTATGAAAAAGTAGCAAAATATGCATCAACAGTGAAATTCAATATGTTTGAACAAGCATTATGAAAAAGCAGAAAAATATGCATCAACATTGAAATTCAATATATTCCTGCATTTTATGAAATGGAATAAGATTATTACTTGAAATTGTGCATGTAATATGTCACTTGGATGTTTCAAAGAAAGCAATGACATATTCTATTTTTTAATGTATCCAAAAAATGGGCAGAATAGTCACAAGGTACCATAATGGGCTACGGAATGGTTTGGGCACATGCCATTCAGCTCAATAAGGATTTTTAGAACATTTTAGGTGAGGCATTCTACCCGGTAACGATTTTCAGAATTTTTTATGCTCTTCGGGCCTCACCTTAAAATTTTCAAACAATCCTTACCAAGCAGAATGGCCTGCACCCATAGCACATTCCATTGTGTAATGGGGTATCTTGACTTTTTTCACACGTACATTACGAAGCATAATAAGCAGCTTGAGTCTAATGGACCACTCTGGACATGCCACGTGACAATCGTACGGACATTGTATGGACACGCATCAACACAAACCACTATGAATATGTCACATGGTTGTCGTTCGAACGCGTCAGGCAAAAAGCAATTTGCAAAAAAGCACATACATATTATGCTTTTTAATTTGTTCAAAAAATGGGCATTATAGTCACAACGTATTCATTACGTTAAGTGAGTGGCTTCTTCACATATTTTATTAGCAATGGCCACTTTAAGAGCATGCCCCCATGGAGCTAAGACTCAAAGGGGTCCTGGGTTCTCTATTTCGGTGAGTAGTGATTTCAAAGGGTATTAGAAGGGCTCCTTGAAGTCACTACCCATCAAAAGAAGGATTTGAAGTTTTTACGAGGAGAAAAGATGGAAGCAGATGGAGGGGAAAATTCCATGATTCTCATCTACGGTGAAGTGCTTTACGCTTGTCCAGGTGGGACCTTTTGCACTTGCACAATTTCCTGGTTGAGGCGTCCAATTCCTAGTTGTGCAAAAGCACACATCCTGGCTAAGCCACTACAACCAAGAACTTGCATACAATTTCGCGCATCCAAAAAATTCAAATCTGAATGAATCCTAAATAATATGGGCCCTAGACATGTGGAGATGTTGGGGAGCATCTCCACTTATCCCATGTCAACATGTTTTAAGCCCAGTCATCTCCCACATGCATAAATGGATTTCGATGGAATAATAGCTTCTGCCACTCAGATTGAAAATATTTGAAGGAGAAGTCATGTTTGTAATGAAGTGAATCCTTTAGTGGAAGCACTTATTACTGACTTTTCTTGGATTTGGATATTTTCATATATCATCTTTCCAGTTAACTTTTATTGAGATTGATAATTTCTTTAAAAGGAGGGGTGAAGTGGTGGAATAAATTTCTATTGGAAAATCTTTGGTTGCATGGTTTTTGGAAAAGAACTAGCTGTGATATAGAAATGAGATTTTTTCTAGAAGTGATTTCAGATAGATTCAAAGTTAGATGCCTAATTGGAACTTTTTGAATAAGAGAAATTCTCTAGGGATTGTGTGGACAATCTGGAACAAGTTTGGAATTTGAATCATTATCTATAAGTAGTACAATAAAAGGTCAAAAGTTACTAATTTCATTTTGATCGGAATAGAAGTAAGTTTAATCAGAATTTAAGTATGAGAGTTTTGTATTGGAACAACCTAATTTTAGTTTTAGTACTAGGATCAGATAGGGGTTGTTTGAGTGGAAGAAATTATGCTATTAAAAGAAATTGGATTGAAAAACTACTGAGAGTGAATTTTATTCATCTCATAGATTTCCCGAATATGTTATTTACTCATGAAAAATATAAAATATTTTGTAGCTGAGTTACAAGTGAGATATGCGAGTAACATATGTGGGTTCTGGAGGAATCTGCCAGATAAAAATGTGTTTATGTACTGGGTCATAGTGAGATTATTCACATACGTGCACAAATCTACTGTGTATTCCTGGTTACTAGAGTTATTTGGTGCACTTAACCTAGTCGGTAGACATAGACATATGATCAAGTATTGTTTTGACATATACTTGCAGAGTTAACAAATCTTTGTATGAATCTACTGTGTATTCCTAGTTACTAGAGTTATTTGGTGCACTTAACCTAGTCGATAAACATAGACATATGATCAAGTATTGTTTTGATAGATCCTTGCAAAGTTAACAAATCTTTGTATAGAAGAATTATGGATTAACTTATAAATGATTTGGGTAAGGATCTAAATGTGGTGTCATACAGGTATAATTGAATTCTTCACCTAGACATTTGAGATTTCTAAATCATTGTCAATTAACTTGAGTGCTTGATTACTCCAGGCGAAAGTCAATTAGAAAATAATCAGTTTGATGTGGATTCTCCAAAAAGTGATGGTTTTGATTTGTATTGCTTGTAAGACGCATGATTAGTAAATCATTTGGGTTCATCAGTTAAAATTATGTGCATTGGATATACAATATTCTTGAGATAGAGTATTCCTTAGTTAAGGAATAGACTCAGCTCATTAGTGATTGTATCCTAGAGCGCTCAATTGGATAATAAATCATAATGGATCCAAGAATAATATCCAAATTGATATTCAACAGGACTTTGGGTATCTAGATTTGATTCTAGATTGTAATCTAAAGTTTTTTGTAGTTGAAGATGATTGTCATTTTGATATGCGTTCAGTCTTTAATTACCAATGGTTTATAGAACCTGAATCTTGCACTTCAGTTAAAGAATCTTGTTTGATATATATCCTATATCTAGTATTTTGCCTGTTTGGAAAGATTTTGGAATGATTCTTACTTTTCTTGAGTTATGTTAGACATATACTCCAGTATCATGTAAATGATTAAGTATGATTTTGGATTCCAAAAAATTATGATTCATGAATCATACGAATCTAAATATTTATGGTTGGCGGGGCATAGATACTTAATTATTGTCAAAGGATTATAAGGAATTGTAATGATTCTTAAGTGTGATGATTAATTCTTGATCTATTATTTGAGTGGGAATTCATATCAGTGTTTTGAATCTCTCTACTCCAATATTCTAGTTGAGAACCTATGGATCTTACAGTCATTCTCACAAGATAAGTACTTTATTTGTGGAGAATTTAATCTATCTAGTGGATGTTATTCTACTACAGTTTATGTTCTGCAGATGCTTGGGTACAGTTCTTCATTTGAATAAAATCTCCAGTTATCATAGGAGACAAACAAGTCAATTAATATGAATGAATGCTATTTTCTTGCATTTGGTGTTAGAAACATGAGCATTTAACTCAAAAGAGTATATGGGATACTCAGAGTTGAGTTTAATCATTCTATATCTTAATGATTCTCCTAGTCTTAAACTTTAATCTCTTAAGTTAGGTTATTTCACCCAGTGTTTCATGTAAATGCTTTACATGAAGGTGATGTTACTAACTTGTGGTGAATATAACCCAGATGGAAAATTTATCACTTATGGTACTTTGTCAGACTTGAGTTGTACTCCAGTGTAGAGATTATCACTTGGAAAATAGGATTATCTCTGAGTACTTGTTTGATGTGAAACTTAGACTAAGAATAATGATTTTCTAGGTTGATATTCTAAAGTTAGAAGAACTGTTGCTGTTATTCTTTCATGTTTAGAAAGCTTCTAAGGATAGAAGTAATTTAAGGAGAGAAGAATATGCTACAGCAACCATGCATCCATAGTTCCATGCATCTACCTTGAGATGTTCTCAGATGCACTATGTATCTCTCAGAAATACATCCATGTCCAAGTGTCCCATCCAAAACCATCCATTCCACTTTTCCTTGTCTTGCCAAGCTACCATTCATCCTTCATGCACCAAGCGTACATGTCTTCCCAAGACTCTGAAAAGGTACAAGGCAGGAGAAGCTGTTCAAACTAGATGCTTGTGTTATTGCTAACCAAGTTGGATGTGTTGCAAGAGAGCAAATACCTATTCAAGATTTTTGGCATAAAAGGATGGGACACCTCAACTTCAAGTCATTGGAGGTAATGGCTAGAAAGAAGGTTGTGAGAGGTCTTCCAAGTTCCTTAAGTGGCATCACTCATGTTTGTGAGTCTTGTGCTTTGTCGAAGTCACATAGACTACCTTATACTAGATCTACAAAGCCTTTTCAACTTGTACATTTGGATATTCATGTAATTACTACAATTAGCAATGAAGGTACTAAGATGTATGTAACTTTCGTTGATGATTTTAGTAGATTTTGTTGGATCTATCTACCAAAGAGCAAAGATGAAGTGTATGATGTCTTTGTTAAATTCAAGAATGCAAGGGAGAACCAATTTTCCACAGGGATCAAGTGCTTAAGAAGTGACAATGGTGGTGAGTACACATCTACCAAGTTCAAGGCCTTTTGTGATGAGCATGGGACCCCACAACAAAATGGAATGTTTGAAAGGAATAATAGGACTTTATGTGAAAGTGCTAAATCCATGAGGTTAAGTGTTAATCTTGATAAACCATTTTGGGATCAAGCTTTGTTATGTGCCAATTTCTTGTGCAATAGGTGGCCGAGTGCTATTTTGGATGGAAGGAAACCTTTTGAGATGCTATTCAAGAGGAGGCCGAGAACTTTCTAAGAACTTTTGGATGCACATGCTATGTCAACATTACTCTTGATGATAGGACCAAGGAGAATCCATCTTCAAAGAAAAGTATTTTGTTGGATATAGTCACATGAGTAAAGCCTACAAGGTTTATATTCCTTCTACTAACAAAGTGATTGTTGGTAGAGATGTCATTTTTTATGAGGGGAACATTCCAAAAGTGTCTTTAGGTACTACTGATGGTGATGTGGATGGATCTAACATTCTTGATGTTGATGTAAATGATCCTACTTTAGATGGTGATGATGATGGACCTTCATCAAGTCAAAAGCCAAGGAGAACATCAAGGGAAAGACAAGTACCTTCAAGGCTCACATATGATGAAAAGGATAAGAACAAGTCAAAGATTATTTGGTACCCTGGTGACATGTCTTTTTCTACAATGAAGAAGCTAAGCTGACAGATGAACAGGTCCTGCAATATTTGGACCCGGAGCTGAGCTTCTTGGACCTTGGTAGAGACGTTCGTCATTGATATACCTTTGATGGTTGTCCTCATTTGTTTAAGCTTCAAGTCCCAATCCTTCTCTGCCTGCTCATGTTGGAGTGCTACCTGCAAGTCCTGTTAGATTTGTGTGAGCTCCACTCGCAACTTGGTATTGCTGGTTGCCAGTTCTACTACCTAGCCGTCTAATGTGGATTTGGCTGCTACCAAGTCCTGGAGTAAATTTCCCAAGGTCTGGTAGGTCGTGGTGACGTCTTGTGGCCCGCCTGGGTGGTGCTTCCAGTTACTGGTGGTTGAGACAGAAAATCAACCCCTGGGAGCGGAGGTCCACACCTTACAATGGGAGAAACCTGTTTGGTTAGCCCAGCCAATCCCCACTAATCATCCTCTCAGCCAATACGAGATGGACTTTCTAACGCAGCAGGTGGATTTGTACAGACAAACGCTGGATGGCTAGCAAGCAAGTCTTGATAACTACCACCGCAACGCACTCCATGAATTAGCGCAAGCCAAGGCCGCTCTAAAGGCTTGTCAACATCAACTCGCCCAGCACAATCGGCCCTAGTGGTAATTCCAATGCCGCCCACATTAGAAGCTGCACAGGCAAGTTCAAGCCACGATCAAGGATCAGTCGAAGCAGGGCCCGACATTCAAGACAAGGCCAAGCGCAAGGCTCGGACACAAGCCAAGGCGCGGGACAAAGTCCAGGAAGAATAGGTGAGGAACAATAAGCATCCACCTCCCAGGGCTCTCACTCCATATCTGTCAGCAACGAATTTCACAAACCAAAAAACGTGGAGGACGAAGTCAACGATTTCCTAGTCTAGTTTTCACATGAATCCTCATGTGACGGCTGGTAGATATCATTCTCTGCCAAATATATCAAAGGCGAGGAAATCGCGTGCATTCTGGCACTGGGTCCGCAACTTGCATGGCGACAACACACTTTCGAAAAAGATACGTCGACCATCAGAGCTTATGTGACCAGTCCGAGATAGCTGAGGGTTAATCCACATTTCATCCCAATTCCATGACGATGCAAATGGGCTGAATGTGGAACTCCTTTGGATCAGATAACCGTCAACACATTCAACTGGCCAAAGATTTACTCAGAGCATGGGTGGGGTACAAACGTAGATGCCAAAAGGGCTTTAGTCCAGTTTTCCAACAAATATATCACATGGCCCGATCCAACAGTCCACGTGGCAGCCAAATTTGCCCGGGATTATTGATTTTTGTTGTGGGTCCACCCGATGGGATAAGTTTTTGCCACCACCACTTTTTGATCCAAATACAGCCCTTGCATCAACCAAAATGGAAGACCAACTTCCAGTGGCCCGAGTGTATTATAGAGTGACAATGTTTGGCCATCCATGGCCCCACAAATTTCAGACTTGGATAGCCCAATTGGATTGAGGGTGTCCATAAGGTCTTTTTTCCACCAAAAGATCAGCATATCTTGGTGCACGTCGAGTATACGGATGACATCACCGACCTTCTTATAAAGCGCCACCGTGAAACCTGAGGCCAATTCTAAGCACTCGACACATACAGCTCCGTTGTCGACCGAGGCTTCACGTTCTTTCCTTAGCTGAGCTCCACTACTTCAGGTCGGAGGCCCTATTGTGGATATTCCATGCACATACATAAAATGAGTCGGAAGTAGAAAATAAGTTGCGAGGGTCGTGGCATCTTGCGAGCATAAGCCCATAGCCCAATGAGCACTTGTACAATGATGTATTTTAAATAAATTAGACTTTGGGCCATGTAATTAAAATAATGTTAAAATGGCCAAAGTTTAAGTTAACTAAGTTTGCTAAGCTTTTGTTAAGTAGTCAACGTCAAAATGGTGGTAGGTGGGGTGTGCTTCTTTGTGCAACATATATTAGAATGTATTTCTTTTGAAGGGTTAGGATTTCAATCCTACCTTCTTGAAGTAGCCAATAGAAACCACGGGGCAAGGCCTCTCCAAAGATAAAAAGACACCTCTTATAACCCATTTCACATGAGGAGGAAACTCTATCATTTTGGAGATCCAAGCATCCTCATGTGCTAATACTTTCATGCTTTTGCTCCTTGTTTATGTTTTCTACTTATTCTCCATTAGGGCCCCTCCCTATCATGACTTCCCCTACTACATCCTACAAAATGGAAAGGTCGTTTTGGATGCAGCCAAGGAATATCTCACATGTGAGCTAGACGGAATATCAGCAAACACCATTGGTGAGAGACTTGGAGGTGATACTGAAGTGAGTATCTATTGTGTATTCTCAAGAGGAAACATGTGGTGATTGTTCAAGATTTCATTTGGACATGGATGGGGAGAATACATGTAGAAGCACATGTGGGATAGGTGGACAAGATTGGTATTCTAAGCTACTTCTCTTGAGTCTAATTGTGTGGCTCGTTGATTAGTAAGATTTGGCTATTACAAGCAATTTGATGAAGCTAGATGTCAATGCAAAGCTACAGGTTGCATGTACTTTGTGGAAACACGACTTCAAGTAAGCGGCGAAGTTTTTCTTGTTGGGTTTATAGGAAGTGGAATGATTGTATTTGAATATTCCATTTATTAGCTATGATACCACCCTCACTAAATGCGATATTCAGTCAAGGAAAAAACTCAACATTAAATTATGACAAGATTTTTACCAATCTGTAGATTCAAAAAATTACTTAGATCAACCAGAGGAATATCTTTGTAGGTGTCAAAGACACCCATGAAGAGAGCAAAACAGTTAGGTGTCTAAGACAACCATGCTTCCTTCGAGTGAGATATTCCAAATGAGTCATGGAAGGAGTATCAGTACACAAGAGGGGAGTTATTAGAAAGCATTCGATAGTGGAACACACATAAAGAAAATAGAGAATATGTATTAAGTTGTTGTGAATACAGCAATCAGAACACAATTTTGTGCCCGAGAATGTTCACAGTAGTAGCGCACTATGTGTTGTGCTCTTACTATGCTAGTTATAGATTGAATACTATCTCTACTTCTTGAATTACTTTCACTCTCTCTAGAATCTCTGATCCTATGGAATCAGATAGTTTGGTTTGAGTTCACGGAGGAACTCTGATTCACACTACCACCCTATTGACTCAATTTCTCTGATCCTCTAAATCGTCATGTTCGTTACTAATTTATTGTGTATACACATCAATTGCAATAATCGTGAAGATTAGAACTGTGTGGGTAACAGTCATGAAGTGATGCAGTTACTGCACAATGAACGGTGAAGTAGTCTGTACTGTACAGAGCAGACGAGAGCTCCATTTTGACTAGTGATAGTCGACAATCGTCGAAGGTGTCGAATGAGACGAGTCGACATGTTCGCCCTTGAGAAGATGTCGATGGAGTCGAAGTCGTCGATACATGAGTCAGTGAAGTTGATGTCGATGAAGTCGAGTCGATCCTACTATGCTTCAAGTTAGTGTACAGACTGTTCAACTTATGCGAGTAAGATTGTTGTTGTTGTAGAGAGAGAAAATATCATAGTGCTCAAGAAATGAGTTTAGGTGAGTAGGAGTGAAGATTAACTCCAACATTTTTGAAGGTTGCTAGCATGGCATAGTCCAATGCTTGGAATGCAGATAAGGAATGATTCGTGTGGATATTAGCTAGAGCTTGAATGTGAGATGCCAATATATTTTTTGAGCCAAGAGGTGAATCATACATGTTGCCTATAGCAATGAAAAGGGTAAGATACCTTGGAAGCCAATTATACAGTGTTATTACGCTCAACAAGCTGAAGTTATAACTTCATGCCATTGTAGTCATTGTTGATATTAATCATAGTGCAATTTCAGTCCTACTACTATCGTTTCATTGTGCATATGTGAATGATTTATTTTTGAACGTTCTACTACTAACTGTGGCGCTTCCGATCCTACACCAAGCTCGCTCATCAGCATCCGCTCATTCCCACTAATTTATGACATAGTATCAGAGCGTGCATTTTAGTAATCTGCTTTTTTATTGTGGATTATTAGTTTTATTTCTATCGAGACAATGTTTTAGCAAGCGCATAGTCAACAATATTCTAAAATCGTTGTTACTACCAACGATTTTGCTCATCCATAATGGATCCGTCTTCTCTAATCGAGAGACTTGATGGAGAGAACTATCATATTTGGAAGTTCAAAATGAAGGCCATGCTATTAGCCAAGGAACTATGGGATGTTGTTGACGGCACAGAAGTCAAGCCAAAAGGTGATGCAACCATTATCACCAAATGAAGACTGAGAGATGCCAAGGCATTTGCCATGATCACTCTCAATATCAATGATACACAAATAATTCACATACGTAATGTTCAGATAGCCAAGGATGCATGGGACATCCTAGCAACCCTGCATGATATCAGAGATGTTACTTCCAAGTTACATTTGAGGATGAAATTCTTCAACCTGAAGATCTCTGAATCAAAAAGTGTTACAAGTCATATCAACACTTTCAAAAATCTTGTGGAGCAAATGGCTATTGTTGGCTCAGTCATTGAAGATTATGATGTTGTTATGACTCTACTATCGAGCCTTCCTTAAGCTTATGAAAATTGGGTCATGATAATTTCGACCCAGGAGCAAATTACTCTATCAAGAGCAATTTCGATGCTTCTACAAGAGGAAATTAGAAAATCTGCATCCTCCTCAGGCTCAGGGCTGGATCCTCAAGCTCTATATTCAAAAAATCAGAAGTTCAAATCCAAAAAGAAGAGCAATATGCAGCCAAGGTGGAATTCTATCTCAGGGCCAAATTTTGGCTCTAGGTTGAATTTTGACTCAGGGTCGAATTCGAACCCTTCATCTTTCCAACCAAAGCAGAAACTATTTTGCAGATATTGCAAGAAAACTGGACATAAAATCAAGGACTGCAGAACTTTGAAATATAACAATGAGAAGAAGAAGCAGTACCAACAACAAGCACATAGTGCTTCAACCAGTTTTTCGACCTAGCAACAAGAGGAAGATGAAGCAGCTTTTATGACCAAGGTCTGAGAACAACAGGATATCGATTCATGGTATCTCAATTCTTGAGCAACACAACATATGACTCACCACCAAGACTGTTCAAAGATTATAAATCTTTTGCCCACTCTCGAGTTGTGCAACTAGGAGACAACTCATCACATTCGATCCATGGTGAAGGAATAGTAAGGGTCGAATTTCAGAAGGGTGATGTCACATTCTCCATGTACCAAATCTGACCAAGAACCTACTCTTAGTTTGCATAATCACTGATTCTGGTCAAAGGGTCGAATTCGACACAGACGACTGCACCATCCTTGACACTTCTACCTCCGAATCATCTGATATGCTTTGGCATTTCAGATTAGGCCATTTGAGCTTCAACATTATTCAACAAATGTTGACCCATAGACTGGTACAAGATCTGTCTTATGTCAGCAAGCCAACTTCTCCATGTGAAAGTTGTATAATTAGCAAGCATGCTAGAAGTCCTTTCATCTCTGACTCAATTCATACTTCCAAAGGCCTGCTAGGTCGTGTACATAGCGACATTTGTGGCCCGATGCAAACTGCTTTCATAGGGGGAGCTCTATATCTCCTAACCTTCATCGATGACTTTTCTCGAAGGACTGCAACCTAGTTTCTGAAGAACAAATCAGAGACATTCAAGTTCTTCATGTAGTTCAAGGCGTCTGTAGAAAATCAGACCCATAGGAAGATCAAAATACTATGCACAGATGGAGGGGGAGAATCTATCTCCACAGAATTTAAAAAATTTTGCAAGGCCAACGGAATACATCAACAATTCACAACGAGCTACTCACCTCAGTCCAATAATGTAGCTGACAGGAAGAATCAGACACTTACCGAAAGTGCCAAGAGCATGCTGGCCCATGCGTCCATTCCAAAGAAATTTTGGGTTGAAGCTTTTACTACAGCCTCCTATCTATAAAATCGATCCATCACCAAAGCCAAGACACCTTATGAAGTGTGGACAGGATCAAAACCATCACTCAAAAATATTAGAGTGTTTGGTTGCATTGCTTATGCTCAGATTCTTGAAGATCTCAAGAAGAAGCTGAACAACACAAGCAAGAAATCGATTTTTATTGGCTACTCTCCAAATCACAAGGCATACAAGCTCTTCAATATGGACACAGAAAAGACATTCACATGCATAGATGTCATGTTCTGGAGGACAAATTTTTCAACCACAAAGGGAAAAACTGCATAAATTTATGACCCAAGGGTCGAGAACACCCAAATTTTGACCCAAGGGTCGAAAATCAAGAAATCGATACTAACTCAGAAAATGAGCCTGGACAATAGAGGGTCAAAATTCAGCCAAGAAGATCGAATCGACCCAGACAGCCTCCATCCAGATTTACGGATGATGCAGCCTGCTATTTCGTGTAGGAACCAAATATAGTTTTATAGGCAATGTCTACACCTGATGCTGAACAATGAAAAGCAGCAATGGACACAGAAGTCAATTCTCTATTAGATAATCAAATATGGACAGTCGCACTGCCAAAGGATTGAAATCCGATTTCATGCAAATGGATATTCAAGATGAAGTATGATGTTGAATGAAGGCTAAATTGATACAAAGCCAGGTTGGTCGCCAAAGGCTATTCCTAGATTTCAGATCTAGATTATTACGAGACCTTCAGCCTAGTTGTCAAGCATGTTTTGATCCATCTATTACTCTTCTTTGCAGTTGCAGAAGATCTCGAAGTCCATCAAATGGATGTCTAGACCGCTTTCCTGCAGACCTCAATAGCATTATCATCAACCAAATCAGAGTACATTGCTGTCACAAATGCTACCAAGGAGACAATTTGACTGAGGCACCTGCTAGCAGAAATTGACCTTGCACAGTCACATCCAACGACCATCTTTTGTGACAACCAAAGCACCATAGCTCTCTCTCTCTCTCTCTCTCTCTCTCTCTCTCTCTCTCTCTCTCTCTCTCTCTCTCTCTCTCTCTCTCTCTCTCTCTCTCTCTCTCTCTCTCTCTCTCTCTCTCTCTCTCTCTCTCTCTCTCTCTCTCTCTCTCTCTCTCTCTCTCTCTCTCTCTCTCTCTCTCTCTCTCTCTCTCTCTCTCTCTCTCTCTCTCTCTCAATCCGAGATCGAAGCAAGCATATCGAAATCAGGTATCATAATTTAAGAGAGAAAGTGCAAAGCAAAGAGACATCATTAGTCTATTGCAGGACATAATTAATGGTAGCAAATTACTTCACAAAAGCTCTGTCAAAATAGCACCATCTCAGATTCAATGACATGTTGAATATGAAAATCAAAAGTTTTTAGGATCCACATTAAGGGAGAGTGTTAAAATTTGATGCTTAGCCTCAAATCCATTCATTAATGGGCATCATGAAAAACCAGAAACATAAGACTCAAATTTTTGAGCAAAAGATCAAAAAATTTAGGATCGAACATTCTAGAATTTTTTAATATCGTATCGACTCGAAAAATCCTATATTTTTTTATACCCAAGAACAAAATTCTCGATACGAGATTGACTCGGAAAATTGTAATTTCCAAGGTCATTGTATATTTTTCGATACTTGTAAATTTCGATATTGTCGATCTAAAATCCAACCCAACGACTTCGCGTTGATAGTTCGCCTACATTTTGCAAAGCATTTATAGTAATGAGGCGGTTGTAATAACTGTAGAAAAGGTTGTTGTAGATATTTGTAGGATATCAAATAAGTTAATCTTCATCAGAAAACTTCTTCTGAGAATTCAGAGTTTTGATTAATCATTAATCTGTATCAGAATTATCACGCTTAACAAGCTAAAGTTATAACTTCATGCCATTGTACTCATTATTGATATTAATCAGAGTGCAATTTTAGTCCTACTACTGTATTGTTTCATTGTGCATATGTGAATCATTCATTTTTGAACGTTTTGTTGCTAATTGTGGTGCTTTTGATCCTACACCAAGCTCACTCATCAGCTTTCGATCATTTCCACTGATTTACGACAGTTGAGTGTGAGTCGAGTATATGTAGCATGAAAAATACATATGATCTCTACGGACACTCCAGGACATTGCTACACATTTTTATTATGATACTCTTATCACATTTGAGCTTAGATTTGATCTGATTTATTTATGTAAGCTTCAAATGTGATACTGTAATAACTGTACAATTACTTTGATACTTAAATCACACTTTAGCTTAAGAGAGAGAGTTAGAAACAGTAAGCTCAACTGTGACTGTATTGTTAGTGTAGTTTATAGTTGATATGTACTGTTTCGGTCTGGTAAGTAGGCTTTAGTTAAGAAGCTAGCCTGGAGGCTTGTCTCGGGCCAATAACAGGAGTTTACCTGAATATAGGCTAAAATGCCACGTAGATATCAATAGTGAAATTCACGCATTTATTAGGCCACATGGCGTCCCCATGCTAAAGGGGACCTTTGCTTGTATATGTATCACTTTCTTTGTAATAATAATTGCTTTTGCTTTGTGAGCTCTTTGCTTATACATTATAGAGGCATTACGGTTGCTAAAGACTATTATAGACGGATGGATGGTGATTGGACCTACTTTAGTGGAACCATATCTTGCATTGGTAAGAGAGATTTGTCTCTATGATCTACTGGAGGCATATCGTTGCAGTGGCATGGACTTCATGTGCGCACATGATGTGTGCATGGTCGACAATGCAGCAGAGTCAATACTTGGATTGACATCTATGGAGTGTTATCTATCATCAAGAGCATTGGTAATCCATTTATTTGAGGCTTT
The DNA here is from genome assembly GCA_029204225.1 of Diphasiastrum complanatum. Lineage (NCBI taxonomy): Eukaryota > Viridiplantae > Streptophyta > Lycopodiopsida > Lycopodiales > Lycopodiaceae > Diphasiastrum > Diphasiastrum complanatum. Next base: position 28,427 of record MU831605.1, read on the forward strand.
TATGCATTAGTTGTATTTGCAAGTGTAGGCTTGGCATTGGATACTTGAACCAAGATGGTTCATGATCTTTTGAAGTGATATTAAGGAAGCCTAGTGGAAGTCATGTGAAGCCATTTCATCTCAGTAAGATCAGGGTTGATGAGACATAACTCTCAGGATCTATGAGAGCAGATTCATAGATCAGGTTATAGGATGTAACATGCAACAAGTAAGATACTTGTGGTGCTATGGAGCCTAGAAATCCATAATCGAAAAGCCTACATGGTGAGTTGAATACTATGGTAAGGGAGCCCACTACTTATAGGTCAAAGCTTGCTATCTTATTTTTTTGTGAATAGTCCAAGTTGATATGTGATCCATATAGTTTGTGGATGCTTGTCAAAGCGTGTAACCTATAGGAGAAAGCTCATGAGATGTAGGGAATTCATCATAGTCTTGGGAAGACATGTATGCTTGGTGCATGAAGGATGAATGGTAGCTTGGCAAGGCAAGACAAAGTGAATGGATGGTTTTGGATGGGACACTTGGACATGGATGTATTTATGAGAGATACATGGTGCATCCGAGAACATCTCAGGGTAGATGCATGGAGCTATGGATGCATGGTTGTTGTAGTAGTGGATCTACACATGGCAAAGGTGGTGGTACATAAGGTTATCTTCTTCAGCCAGTAGTGATCATCAGTTGATATGTTTGGCATTTGTGTTGGTTGCATGAATGTGATTGCTTGCATGTGACATTGTCATGAGAGTCTTTGTGATTAGACGTAGGTCAAAAATTTGGAGTTTGATTAGTTATGCATTTGTTACTAGAGAAAAACAACCTAGCTGATTTTCTGGTAAGGGTATAATCATAGTGGTAGTAAGATTTTCTTAGGTTGAGCCATAGTCACTCATTGTTATCAACGTTATGAGTTTGTCTTGTAAGCGTCTGATAGGATGTCAGCCTAATAAGATGGAGGATGATAATCTCATGGTGACAGTGAGGTTTCCTCGGTGTGAGTCTTGTGTCTCACGTGGTCTACTTGTGTTTCAAGTTGGATAGCGAACAAGTCAAGTTAAGAGTGTGGCAGATTCTTGTTGAGAGCATGGTGTTTGGTTGATACTTTGTGAGACAAGTGCTTTGACTGTGTACTTGATGTTGGAATTCGATGCTCAGCCTGAAATCCATTCATTTATTGAGCATCTTGAGAAACCAGAAACAGAAGGCTTGAATTTTTGAACAGAAGATTGAAAAATTCAAGATTGAACTTTCTAGAATTTTTCAATACCGTATCGACTCGAAAAATTCTATATTTTTTTATACCCAAAATCAGAATATTTTGATATGAGATCGACTCAGAAAATCCATAATTTTTTGAGTCATTATAGTTTTTGAGTCATTGTATATTTTTTGATACTTGTAAATTTCGATATCGTCGATCTAAAATTCGACCCAACGACTTCGCGTTGACAATCCGCCTACATTGTACATATCATTTATAGTAATGAGGCGGTTGTAATAGCTGTAGAAAAGGTTGTTGTAGATATTTGTAGGATATCAAATAGGTTAATATTCATAAAAAACTTCTTCTGAGAATTTAGAGTTTTGATTAATCATTAATCTTGATACTCTGGAAGTCGAGCTTTTTCCTGAGATCATGCAGAATTTATGCATAAGGCGATACATCCAAAAACTCATAAGTTCTATAAAGAAGGTGTGGAGCATGCCCAAAATTCAATATGGTGTTTTGTTTGAAAGACCTTTAGTAGAACATTTGTTAAAATAATGTTAAAAGGCCAAAGTTTAAGTCAACTAAGTTTCCTAAGTTTTGTTTGATGGTCAAAAGTCAAATGGTGCAAAGTGAAATCATGTAAAGGTAACCATAAACAAAAGGATTCAAGCTTCTTAAGTTACAAACCTTACCTTGTAGCATGGATATGGATATGGATATTGCAGTTGGCAGATGCAATCAGAAAGAAGAGAGCAAGAAGACGATGGAGAGAGAGACCCGCTCATGCTATGGATATTGCAGTTGGTGGATGCAATCAGAAAGAAGAGAGCAAGAAGACGATGGAGAGAGAGGCCCGCATCCCGCTTGCTCGCAATTGAAAGAAAGAGAGAGAAAACCAATCGAGAGAAAGAGAGAGTGTGCGTGCTATGGGGGGAAAAAAATTTGAAAAGAGAGAGCATGCGCCCAAAAAAAATGGCTTCTATGTATTATTTTTCACACGCATAGGACCTTTCAATCATTTTCTAGCTTTTCGCATTGTAAAAAGCGTGACATTTTGTTGCGGGCAGAGCGTGACATTTTTTACAGCATGACAACATTCTCTCTCTAAAATAGTTTTAATATATACTAGTAAAGAGTTCCCGTCATTGATGGGCAACGGCGGTCGATTTAGGTGGCGGCCGATGATCTAGTGTGTGACATTAAATGTGACATTAGAGAGAGAGAGAGACCATGCAGTTTGCCGTTAACCCAGAGCATTTAGGCCGCATAGGGACCGTGAGACAGAACGAGCATCCAAGTGTGTGTGAGAGAGAGTTTCCTTCATTCAGACTGCATTTCAACTAAACCGCAACCGCACCGCAAAGGGAAAACCGCATAGGGATCGTGAGAGAGAGAGAGAGAGAGAGAGAGAGAGAGAGAGAGAGAGAGAGAGAGAGAGAGAGAGAGAGAGAGAGAGAGAGAGAGAGAGAGAGAGCATGCGGTTTGCGAGTAACCTAGAGCATTTAGGCCGCATAGGGACTGTGAAAATTGTCAACATTTCCTAGCTAGTTTGAGGCCTAAATTGGCAATTTTTGTACATAGTTTTGGATCTAACCTTTCACACGTGTGAAAGAGACCTAGATACTTTTATTCTAGTATATATTTCATGTTGAAGAAGTCTCAAACTTCGGGACCTTCTAAATGACACTAAAATCATGTTATTTGGACATATAGGCCAAAATTGGCTATTTTAGGTTACTGGTGTCCTAAAATTGGGTCCTAAGTTCTAGAGAGAGGAGAGAGAGTCATCTCTCTCACCTATATTAGGCTGAAATTCGTGGAGAACAGGTTGGAGAAACCTTTTGTATGCTTCATTGAGATCAATAGATCATTGTCATTGTTTCTTCCTCCATTGAGAGCATTGTTGTGTGTATTGTCTTCAAGCTATTGTGTATGATCTTAGGTGCTTTCCAAAAGTGGTAGGCTGATGTATTATGGACTGTATAATGCTATTTTGGGCCGCACTTGATGTTTATGGAAGTTTCCATTTGTGATAAATGCTTTTTGATCAAGTTCTTTGCATTCTAGGTAGCATAGAATGTGTTGCCAATTCCTAGCTTATGTAGTTTGGAGTGCAAGCATTCAAGCCAATGATCTTGGAGTTTAGATCCACTTAGGATCTGTATTTTTCACATGGTATCAGAGCTGGTTGGCTTCTATTTACAGTAAGTATTCCATTTTTGGTGATATTTGGATGTTTGATCAAGTTCTAGCATGATTTTGCATTGCTTTGTTGATCAAATCTTACTAACCTTTGTTTTGTGAGTTGAACTTGTGGATCAAAAGCATATTTCAAGTCTATTGAAGATCAGAGGCTGAAAAGAAACTATTTTGGTTCAGATCATAACACCTAATCATTTGTGATTGTGAGGCTTGTGCATATTCAATACTAACAATGTTCTTTTCAATCCTATTGTTGACAATCTCCATTCTTGGATGAACACTCTCCTTAAGTGGATGAAACTTCTCCTTAAGTGGATGACAAATGCTCTTTTGAGTGAGTTGTAATTCTCCTAAAGGCTGAGCAAAGCTCCCATTTGGATGAAAGATCCCCTTTTTTGGGTGAACATATTGTAAGCTCCATTGTGAAGAGCATATTGTAAAGATTGTCATCAATTTTGGCATAAATTTTGGTGTACTTTGTTGAGCATGTAAGTAACTCTCCTTATGTAATTTGATTGGAGCATTTGTTGGAAGGTGTTAACCATTATGCAAGTGTGTTTTCAGGTTCTTAACAGGTTGAGGAACATTCTCATGTGAAGTGATCTTAGATCTACATCTAAACACCAAGATTTGACAAGATAGTGAAGCTAGTCTTGTGATTCACTAAGTGTGCTCATTCATTCACCTCTAAATCTTGTATTTATCACTTGCTGGAGTTTATAAACTTTTAGAAGTGTGGTTTACATGTGGTTTTACAGGTTGAATCAATATCTTAGTGTGTTGATCATATGTTGATCAAGTTTGTTCATTACTAGGTAATCTTGGCATCCTAGTTTTGGGTATTTTCTAAGAATGCAAGTAACTCTTCACACCATAACTTGATTTGGTCACTTGCTGGAAAGTTTGAGAGCTTAAGCAAGAGTGTGTTCAGGTTGGTTTGATTTTGTAATCCATTCTTAGTGTGTGCAAAGTGTTGCATGTGTTTCAATCTTTCTTTCTATGCTTGGAAACCATCTAGGTTCAAGATAGAAGTGTTTTAGGGTCCTAAATCTTCATAGATCTCTTTATCTATCATTTGTTGAGAGAAAAGTGAGTGCTAAGTGCTTTAGGACAGAACCTAAAAGTTGAAGAAACATTAGAATCATGGCTTCCAATGGTGGGATCATGCTAGAGTCTAGTGAAAGGTTGAGTTCATCAAACTACTCTACTTGGAAAGTGAGGATGGAGTCCTTACTTGAGTTGAATGAACTCATGGACATAGTTGCAGAAATTGAAGAGAGACCTCTCACACTTCAAGAGCAACAAAGGTTTGATAAGAAGGCCAAAAGGGCTCTTCATATCATTAAAATGAATGTTACAAATGAACTTCTCAAGGAAGTTGGAAAGTGTCAAAGTGCAAGTGAGGCATGGAATGCCTTAAAGAAGCTCTTTGAATCAAAGTCCACATCTAGGGTATTGACCCTAAGGAGACAAATATTTTCTAGTAGGCAAAGAGAGGGTGAAAGTGCTCATGCATTTATCTTGAGAGTTAAGTCCCTAAGTGATGATTTAGCATGCATTGATGAGAACATAAAAGATGGTGAAATAGTCCAAGTTATGTTGAATGGTTTGCTAAATGAACATGCTAACCTTGTGCAAAGTTTTGCCATTCAAAGAGTCTTGCCAAGTGTGGTTGACTTGCAAGAAATCTTATTGGCTGAAGAACATAGGTTGCAATCAAAGCTTGATGGTGCATCCTTGCAAGGTGGAGGTGAAGAGGCTTTCTTCACAAAAGGCAAATTCAAGGGCAAAGGTAAAGGCAAAGGGAAATGGTCCAAAGGTGGTAACTTTGATCATGATGATCACTCTTCCTCTTCCTCTTCTACTAAGAACAATAAGTCAAAGTTCAAGTGCTTTTATTGTGGGATAAAAGGTCATTTTGCAAATGAATGTTATAAGAAGAAAAGAGAGCAAGGAGAGAGGCAAGGAAATCTTACAATAGATGAGGAAGAACATAACACATGTGAATCACTTGTTATGACTTCAAGTTTGTTAGCCAACATAGATGATAATGATCCTTGGTGGATTGATAGTGGAGCCTCATCTCACATGACAAGACATAAGGAATACTTTACATCCTTATTGTCTTATGAGGGAGAAGGTAACATCATCTACACTGCAAATGATGGTCAATGTGACATCAAAGGCATAGGCACTATTCCTATTTCCCTTTCAACAAATAGGAAAGCAAATCTTGAAAATGTTTTGTACATTCCTTCAATCACTAAGAATTTGCTTAGTGTAAGTCAAATGATTGACAAAGGACTTGATGTGGAGTTCATTGGAGATGCATGTTTGATAAGTAATTGTGGATCCTTGATTGCTCAAGGTAGGAGGCATGGTAAACTTTTCAAGCTTGATGCATGTGTGATCTCTAATCATGAAGGATGTATGGCTAGGGAGCAATTGACAAACCAAGAAGTTTGACACAAGAGGTTGGGCCATCCCAACTTCAAATCTTTGGAGGTAATGGCAAAGAAAGAGCTTGTTCTTGGTCTCCCTAAAAGTCTTGTTGCAAACAATAGTGTTTGTGAACATTGTGCCTTGTCCAAATCTCATAGACTTGCTTATTCTAGATCTACTTCTAGATCTAAAGAAGCTTTTCAACTTGTGCATTCTGATATTCATTCTTCTAGTACAACTAGCAATGGTGGGGCAAAGATGTATGCAACTTTCATTGATGACTTTAGTAGGTATACTTGGATCTATCTTCTTAAAAGTAAGGATGAAGTGTTTGCTGCATTTGTCAAGTTCAAGAATGAAATGGAAAACCAATTCAATACAAAGATCAAATGCTTAAGATCTGATAATGGAGGGGAATACACCTCAAATAGGTTCAAAGACTTTTGTATAGCACATGGGATTAAGAGGGAGATGTCTAGTCCTAGGACTCCACAACAGAATGGAGTGGCCGAGAGGAAGAATAGAACCCTTTGTGAATGTGCCAAGGCAATGAGACTACATGCTAATCTTGCTAAGTCTTTTTGGGGGGAAGCTTTAGCATGTGCTAACTATCTATGTAATAGATGGACAAGTGCTTCCTTGGATGGTAAAACTCCTCATGAGGTTCTTTATGGTAGAAGGCCGAGTGTCAAGCATTGTAGGATCTTTGGATGTACATGTTTTGTCAATATCACACTTGATGATAGAACTAAAGAAGATCCTTCATCAAAGAAGGGTGTGTTTGTTGGCTATAGTGAAGTAAGCAAGGCTTACAAAGTGTACATTCCTTCTACAAAGAAAGTTGTCATAAGTAGGGATGTCATCTTTCATGAAGAGAATGTTTCCAATGTTGTTGATGTTGATGTTGATGTGCCTACTAATCATCATGATGTGCAAGATGTCTTGGATGAAGATGGAGATGCCACTCCAAAGTAAACTTCAAGGAAGACTCAAAGGCAAAGGGCTAAGCCATCAAGGCTAACCTATGATGAAAAAGGAAAGCAAGTGGTGGACAACTCTAACTTTGCTTTTCTTACCTCTTTTGATGAACCAACTTGTGTAGGTGAAGCAATTCAAAAGAAGGAATGGATCCAAGCCATGGATCATGAGCATCAAGCACTCATCAAAAGCAACACATGGAGGTTGGTAAAGCTTCCAAAGGACAAGAAGGCAATTGGTTGTAAGTGGATCTTCAAGATCAAGACAAATCAAGATGGATCAATCAACAAGTACAAGGCAAGGTTGGTGGCAAAGGGGTATGCTCAAGAATATGGTATTGACTATGATGAGACCTTTGCACCCGTGGCAAAGATGGTAACTATTCGAATCCTAATCTCTCTTGCAACTCTTTATGATTGGGATATGTGGCAAATGGATGTTACTAATGCCTTCTTGAATGGTGATCTTGAAGAAGATATTTACATGGAGCAACTCAAGTGGCAATTTCTTCAAGGCAAGGAAGATCTCGTTGAGGTTTGGTTTGAGCTCAAATGGGCTGGTTTTATTAGGTTTGATACTCAACTTCATCTACTCTACTTCATGTTGGATAGAAGTGTAGAAATCTATCTTTTGGTTTATGATGGTGACATTGTTTTCACTAACTATAGTGAAAGGTTGAAATCAAGCAATGATGAGATCTTGTGGGATGTTAATCATGTGTTTGAGAGGGAGTATCTTCAGAGGTTCAGATCTGAAGATGTTTATAAATGCAAAGTCCTTGATGTTTTATTGGAAGATCAAGATGTTGATCTTGAATTGCTTCATCAACACCAAGAGGCAAGTAGCAATTGGAAGCTACTCAAAAGCATGAAAGGGGAGCCACATGGGCAAAGCATCTTGGATCTGTTTTTACAGGTCCTTGAAGGTTCAAGTAAGGTTCTTGGAACAGCAAGGAAGTGTCCTTTTACTCTACCTTACTTGTTTAATCTCATGTATGAACATTGTCATGTCAATGTGTTGGAATTGTCAAAATTCAATGAAACTAGTTCCACAGTTTTGCATCTTTTGGATCTTGGAGATGGAATAGTTATCATTGCTGGTTTTTATGATCAAGTACATGCATTCATTCAAATCTCAAAAGATATGGAAGTGGTCAATATATTTACTTTTGAGCAAAGTTCAAGATCTAGCATCCTAGTGTTGGCAAATTGGCAAATTGTTGACAATGTAGGATCAAGCGTTATATGCAAATCTTGTGGAGATACTTCAAGTATTTCAAGTTCAGGTTTTGCTCATTCAAATGGAACAGAGAACACATCATTTTGGCATTCATTCACTCAAGGGCTTTCGTGGATTGGAGATCTACAAAGGCAAGGTGGTGATGGAGGTTCATTCATGGAGATACATGGTGCATTCACTATGGGCATAGTGGAATGTGGACGAGGCATGCAAACACCTGTTGGTTACTTTCACTTACAACTTGTTTGCTACTGTTTTACAGAGAACTCAAAGGTGGATACATGGAGGAATCCTTTCATTGTTATTCTATGTTCTTTTACATGTATCTTGTTCACCATTCTATGTAAAATTGATGTAAGAAATAGTGAAGCATCCTATATGGGCACTATTATCTATATCAATTATGTTGTACTTCATATTGTACATATTAGAACACTTGAAAAGAGATCTATCATCATGATGGAGATCATTCTTAGGTTGGAGCAAAGTAGTGTTGTAAAACTAGCAAGTTAAGTTGAAGAGGGAGTGTGAAAATTGTCAACATTTCTTAGCTAGTTTGAGGCCTAAATTGGCAATTTTTGTACATAGTTTTGGATCTAACCTTTCACATGTGTGAAAGAGACCTAGATACTTTTATTCTAGTATATATTTCATGTTGAAGAAGTCTCAAACTTCGGGACCTTCTAAATGACACTAAAATCATGTTATTTGGACATATAGGCCAAAATTGACTATTTTAGGTTACTGGTGTCCTAAAATTGGGTCCTAAGTTCTAGAGAGAGGAGAGAGAGTCATCTCTCTCACCTATATTAGGCTGAAATTCGTGGAGAACAGGTTGGAGAAACCTTTTGTATGCTTCATTGAGATCAATAGATCATTGTCATTGTTTCTTCCTCCATTGAGAGCATTGTTGTGTGTATTGTCTTCAAGCTATTGTGTATGATCTTAGGTGCTTTCCAAAAGTGGTAGGCTGATGTATTATGGACTGTATAATGCTATTTTGGGCCGCACTTGATGTTTATGGAAGTTTCCATTTGTGATAAATGCTTTTTGATCAAGTTCTTTGCATTCTAGGTAGCATAGAATGTGTTGCCAATTCCTAGCTTATGTAGTTTGGAGTGCAAGCATTCAAGCCAATGATCTTGGAGTTTAGATCCACTTAGGATCTGTATTTTTCACAGGGACCGTGAGACAGAGCGAGCATCCAAGTGAGAGAGAGGGAGAGAGTTTTCTTCATTCATACCGCATTTCACTAATCCACATTTCAACTAAACCGCAACCGCACTGCAAAGGGCCAGCATGCGGTTCATAATGATTCCAAGTCTCAAAGCATTAAGGCCGCACAGGGACCATGAGAACCATGAGTGAGAGCATTTATGCCGCATAGGAACCATGAGAACCGTGAGTGAGTGAGAGAGAGAGAGAGAGAGAGGGAGAGGCATCCGAGTGTGAGAGAGAGAGAGCTCTCTAGATCAAGCAAGCGAGAGAGAGAGAGAGAGAGAGAGAGAGAGAGAGAGAGAGAGAGAGAGAGAGAGAGAGAGAGAGAGAGAGAGAGAGAGAGAGAGAGAGAGAGAGAGAGAGAGAGAGAGAGAGAGCGAGTGCGGTTCAACCATCCTTCTTGCTATTCATTAATCTGATTTGATCGATGGGCGATCTGTGGACTCATCTAGGTGCATAATCTTCATGGATTGTTCAGATTTCTTCTTCAAGTAGTGTGCTTTGTGCAAGGTGTAGATAATGCGAGAGAGAGAGAGAGAGAGAGAGAGAGAGAGAGAGAGAGAGAGAGAGAGAGAGAGAGAGAGAGAGAGAGAGAGAGAGAGAGAGAGAGAGAGAGAGAGAGAGAGAGAGAACCGTGAGTGAGAGAGAGGAACCATGAGAACTGTTGAGAGAGAGGAACTGTTGTTATAGCATCGTTGAACCATCGTTCTTCTCTCTCAATGGTTCAACGATGCTATAACAACAGTTCCTCTCTCTCAACAGTTCTCATGGTTCCTCTCTCTCACTCACGGTTCTCCCTCTCTCTCTCTCTCTCTCTCTCTCTCTCTCTCTCTCTCTCTCTCTCTCTCTCTCTCTCTCTCTCTCTCTCTCTCTCTCTCTCTCTCTCTCTCTCTCGGATGCTCTCCCTCTCTCTCTCTCTCACTCACCGTGAGAACCGTTGAGAGAGAGGAGCCGTGAGAACCGTGAGAGAAACCGTGTGTGAACTCGAATTGAAGGTTTCCTAATTTCTAAAGTCCTGACTTTAGATGTTGTGACTTAAAAAGGACAAATCAACAAAATACTGTTGAATAAAATCGAAAAAAACTCAAAGCTTAGTGAAGAAATTCGACATTCAATCACAAAAGCATTCATTCATGAGACTTTCTGAGGGGTCAAGATGGGGAACCCCCTCGAATGATTTTTCTTTTAAATTATGCAAGACCAACTGGCCTTCAGCCAATTACATATACATAGGAAATAAAAGGTTTCATAATTTTTGGAAGTCTTTTAAATCATTTGGATTGCAAAAGGATCAGATCCTAAAGAATCCCATAATCATAAAAAAAAGAAGAGAGATGGAGAGAGAGAGAGAGAGAGAGAGAGAGAGAGAGAGAGAGAGAGAGAGAGAGAGAGAGAGAGAGAGAGAGATCTACGAAGAGTGTTGAAGAGCTTCGTGAATTCTTAAACCTTCAAGAATTTGGTGCTTTTTCCTTGAACTAAAAAAAACTTCAAGCTTATTCTTTAAAACATAGAGTAAGTGATTCATAACTTAAAAGTGACATTCTTGTAGTGATCGAAGAATGATCAAAGCTGACTGTCAAACAATCCAACAGATCTTTATGACATCCCTGATAAAAGGATGATTATCCTCGTTTGTGTCTATTCACAAACTCTGATCAGCAGTTCTCAAGGAAGAAAAAGAGAACAGTCATTTCTCCATCAAAACCGGTCATTATCAGTTGTATATCAAGAAGCAATGTACTCTGACATCAATGATCAATCCATAAGGTGTGATATTCAGAAAGTGATAATCAACTAGAGTAAGGCGACTCTCAGACAACGATGGCCAATCAAATTGGAGTGGCTCCTAGACAGCGAATGGCTAGCCAGAATTGAGCTTCCATAGAGCCATATGTGCTCATTTCCCAAAGTTGACTATTCTCTTTGGCTAGAAAACAAAAAGCTAGTCTTCCACATTTATAAAAATATTTCCTATAAAATAGGATCTAATGGAATCTTCCTATCTTATCTTCTAGAAGCTTATCCACACGTGTGAATGGTATCTTGACATGTGTGAATAATAACTCACTCACATGGAGGAGTGTTGAATGATCTGAAATCCTCCACATGGTATCAGAGCTATTGTGTTTAGGTTATGAAATGATCAGCCATCTTTAGCAAGGATTTGGAGGGGTTACCAATGCTAGAGCATGCTAGATTGATTTCTACTCAAAAATCAGCATTTTTGCATATGTAGATTGGATCTTTTGTAGGTCAAAACTCAATATAGGGTTATATACTTGATCAACTCCGATTTCACACTTGGCTTACTAGATTTAGATGATTTTTGGTGCATTAGGAAGGTCTCATTGGAGTCTACAAGAAGATATATCAAGTTTCTAGAAATTGCATGTAGAATTTGAGATATTCAATTTTTTGTGATTTTGTCAAAACCCTAATTTTGATTGGATCTCTAGTTTGTGAGGTTACTGAACTTCATTTGAGTGTGTTTCAATCTTAGGAAGTGGCAAGGATCATTAGATTGAGGATAGATCATAGGTTGATCAAGATTTCACTATTCTATGTGTTGATTTTCTAGTTAGAAGTGCTAGAAGAGATTTGAGAGGTTCCATATCGTTGTGATTTCTTCTTGAGTTCATTTGTTGACATTCAAGAGAGTGCCTTGTGCATTAGAACATGTTTAAAGAAGAAGATCAGGTCATTGCAACATGGCTCGTAAAGTTTGGTGGTGATGCTTGTTTCATTAAAGAAATCTTGGTTGCTAGGGGCAATAGACAAGGTAGACTTTCAAGCTTGATGCTTTTGTTATGGCTAACAAAAAGGATGGAATGGAAAAGGAGATTGGTCTCAACTTTCCAAAGTTACCTTTTAGCAACAATAAGATTGGTGGATCTTATGCAAAGTCTAAAAAGCTTCCTTATGCTAGATCTAGGTCGAGATCTAATAGTTAAGAAACATAGTTTAAACACCTGACTGGATCAATCACCACAGCACAACATCAAGTGCAACAAGACAAGACAATAGAATAGCTCACCTCAAACTGTATATTCAACTTATCAGCAAGTACAAAGATAAAGTTACTTAAAAGCAATCAAAGGGCTCGTAAAAGAAAGACGTCCCGATAATTCTAGAACTAAGCACACATGGTGCCGTCGAAATAAGAAAGCACTGTATAAGTTGATCATTGTTATTTTAACTCTCTCCCTCAATGATCAACGTCTCTCTTTATTTTAGAGTTTACTCTATTCATGGAACATACCTCCATGATAGTATTACAAGTAAAAGCTTTTTACATAACCAGATCTAAGCCAAGTTTGGCTCTAAAAGTTTCAAACTTTTCTTTACTTAAAGCTTTCGTAAATATACCAGCAACTTGTAACAACGTAGAACAATGTACAATACTTATATCTTCAGATTGTAGCTTCTCACGTACAAAGTGATATTTTACCTCAATATGTTTTGTCCTTGCGTGAAAGACATGATTCTTAGCCAATTGCATTCCACTTTGACTATCACAGAAAATAACAGTAGGATTTACCTGTTTCATGCCAATCTCACATAGCAACTTACGTAGCCAAACAGCTTCCTGGGTAGTAGAACTTAACGCTTTATATTCGGCTTCTGTAGAAGAAAGAGAAATAGTATATTGCTTCTTGCTAGACCATGAAAAACAACCGCTACCAAAATTGAAGGCATAACCTGTTGTTGAGTTTTTATCATCTATACTTCCTGCCCAATCAGCGTCAACATAACCCTGCAACTTAGGTAAATCACTTTTTCTTTTGTAGATTAGGCCAAGGTTAGGTGTACCTTTCACATACCTCAAAATCCTTTTTGTAGCTTTCCAATGGTCCATAGTGGGTGATGATATGAATTGGCTAATCAAACTTACAGCATAGCAGATATCAGGACGTGTAGTCGTAAGATATATCAAACTCCCAACTAGCTGATGAAATAAAGTAGCGTCAACATGTGTACTATCATCAATACGAGATAATTTCTTACCAGCTTCGCAAGGGGTGATGGAAGGTTTGCACTCTATCATGTGAAATCTCTCCAATATCTCATCCACATATTTGTTTTGACATAACCTGATATCACTGCCAGTTTGCCATACTTCGACACCCAAGCAATAGTGCATAAGATCTAAATTTGTCATCTCAAACTGCTTGCATAAGTTAGCTTTTATAGAACAAGTGAGGTTCTCACCATTGCCCGTGATAATGATATCATCAACGTAAAGTACAATCAAGGCAATGTTGTCATCATTTATAAGAACATAAAGGTTTGGATCTGAACTTGTTCTTACAAACCCATGAGAAAGAAAGTAATTCTCAATCCGTCCATACCATGCGCGTGGCGCTTGCTTAAGGCCATAAAGTGCTTTGTGTAGTTTACATACCTTCTGTTCTTGCTCTTTTGCCATGAAGCCCTACAATTGGACCATGTAAACTTCTTCCTCTAAGTCACCACTCAAAAATGCGGACTTCACATCCATTTGATGGATCTTCCACCCAAAATGAGATGCTAAGGCAATGATAAGGCGTAGCGTAGTCCACTTAGCCACTGGAGCAAATGTCTCTTCATAGTCAATTCCTTTGCTTTGCTCATAACCCTTCACCACTGGGTGTGCCTTATGCTTTGCTATCATTACATCCACATGAAACTTTGTTCTAAACACCCATTTGTTGTCAATGGGTTTCTTTCCAAGTGGTAGATCAACCAACTCCCACGTATCATGCCAGATGGATTCTATCTCCTCTTCCATTGCCCTTTGCCACTCTTTGTGATCTTTTTCCTCATCAAAGGTTGATGGCTCTCAACACTTCAAAATGTCAGTCATTAGGGCATAGTTCACATGATAACGATCGGGAGACTTCCTTTCCCGCGTTGATCTTCTCACTTCTCCTTGCGTGCTAGATCCTGGTTGATTTAGCTTTGCGTCCTTCATGATCTTTTCATACCATTTTGGTATCTTAGATTCAGGTGATACACTACGTGGAGAGTATGTATCCCAAGGAGTGTCTAAGTAATGTCTCTTACTTCCAATCGGTTTTTCCTTTATTGCTCCTATTGGCAAGTACCTCCCCCTAGGCTCTTGAATAGGTAGTGTCCTTTCATACTCGCCCTCTCGACTCTCGTCTTCAAGTGCATCGTCTTTTGGAGCATCTTCTTTATCTTCTTCTTGTGGGAAGTCTTTTGATGCTTTCACCACTTGCATGGTCTTCATCTTCATACCTATGCGTCTCATCAAAGATCACATCTTCGCTAATGTGAATCTTGTTCATTACAAGATCAAAACACATGTATGCCTTCGTCCTCTCGTCATAACCGACAAAGATACACTTGATTACTTTGGCATCAAGTTTCTTTCGCTCCTCCTTTGGCACATGTACATAGGCCTTACATCCAATGACACGAAACTTGTTGATTTTTGGCTTTATTCTAGTAAATGCTTCTTCGGGAGTCACATTTGGAACCGCAACTGTAGGGCTCCTGTTTTGCAAGAACGTTGCCGCACTGCACGCTTCCGACCAAAGTGAATCGGTCAAGCCCATTTTCTTCATCGTGGAGCGTGCACTCTCCATAACAGTCCTATTTTTCCTTTCAGCTACACCATTACTATGCGGCATGTGTGACTGTGTGAATTGTTTTTTGATGCCGTGTTCCTTGCAAAAGTCAATCATCAGATTTGTATTCGTCCCCTCTATCAGATCTTAGCACTTTGATGCGTGCATCCAGCTTGTTCTGTACCAAAGTCTTGAACTCTTTGAAGCGAGCAAAAGCGTCAGATTTCTTCTTCAAGAAATAAATCCATGTCCTCCTAGAGTAATCATCTATGAAAGTCATAAAATAATATGTTTTCCCCAACGACATGGTCTTCATTGGGCCGCACAGGTCGCTTGGAATGAGTTCCAGCAGTTTCTTAGCTCTTGCAACTCCACCTTTCTTGAATGTCTCCCTGTGATGCTTTCCCATGACGCATCCTTCACATATTGCATGATGATTATCCTGCAATGCCGGTAACTCTATTACCATCTTCAGCTTCGCCATCAATCTCAAGCTCCCATAGTTCAAATGACCAAGTCTTCTGTGCCACAACTCAGATTGAGATGCCGTTGAGATAGCCAAACCATATTCTCCTGGTCTTGCAGCATTCAATTTATAAAGGCCACAATAACTATCTCTATTACCCTTCGCCACCACTTTATGGTTGTGGTTCATATCCCTCATAAGGCATCCATCCTTGACAAATTCAACCTTGAGATGTTGATATGGAAAAAGATGTTGCTAGGTGCATGCATGAATTGTTCTTCTACGTTCTTTTGTTATGATTCCAAGAAAGTCATTTTTCCAGCAAGTGGAGTCACGTGTCATCATAAAGAGACTAGATCAAATGGTTCTATCAAGAGACTTGGTGAGGGAGATAGTCACAAGTCAAGAAGAAAAGAAGTATGTGAAGAGTTCAAAGTAGGATGTACTTTGAATGATGTCATTGTGAATGATAGTGAGAAAGAATCATTATCATATGAGTCATTACCTAAAACATTTAGTAGAAGTTCTTGTTTGAAAAAAGAGAGTACTTCAATCATCCTTATGTTGAAGGTACTAATCATTTTTTCATGGCTTCTAATGTTTTTGAGGTTTCTACTTCTTATGATGCAGTCATTAAGAGGGAGTCTTATGAAGGAAAGAGCAATGAAAGATTGGTTCTTGGGAATATCCAAGGCATAAATCTCACATCTCATCATCAACTCAAAAGATTCTATGATTGTGAATTGATCACTCATGATTGAGATGACAAAAGGTTGGTTGGAGAAGACTACATGGAGCAAATCGAGATGCAATTTCTTCAAGGCAAGGGAGATCTCATTGGTGAGCTTATTGAGGTTTGTTATGGACTCAAGAAGGCTGGATTTATTAGGTTTGATACTCATATTCACCTACTCTACTTCATGTTGGATGAAAAGTTTGGAATTTATCTTTTGATTTATGATGGTGACATTGTTTTCACTAATCTTTATGGAAGATCGAGATCAAGCATTGATGAAATCTTGTTGGATCTAGATCATATGTTTGAGAGGGAGTATTTACAGAGGTTCAGGTCTGAAGATATTCATGTCTTTGATATCTTTGATGATCAAGAGAAAGGTAAAGAAGTGGAAGCGACTCACATGTTTTGGAGAATCTTCTTGCGTAGATGATGCTATGCAAGTGGATATTGGTTCTCATGGTTTTCATACTGGAAAAGAAAGTAATGGATCTGGAAAACAAAGTTTGTTCAATGACTTTGATGGTCAAGAAGAAGATCAAGAGGTTGGTCTCAAAGGGCTTCAACAAGGCAAAAAGGAAGTTGGCAATTTGGAGCTAGTCAAGAGCATCAAAGGAAGGTTATTTGGCAACAATGTTATGGATCTATTTTGCAGCTTATTGAAGACTCAAGTAAGGTCAAAAGAGCAACAAGGAAGTGTTGTTCAAGTTTACTATTCTCTCTATCAATTATGAAAGATACTTTAGAACCTTAGAAAGGAGATCTATACTTAGGATGGAGATCATTCTAAAGTTGGATCAAAGTAGTATAGTTAAAACTATGCCAAAACTAGTTGAAGAGGGAGTGTGAGAAATTTCAACTAGTTTAGTCTAGTTTAGTCATATTTTGGTAAATTGTCAATATGAGGCCAAAACTCATTTTAGACTTAGAGATAAACTTTTTGAAGTTATATTAGTTAACAATACATTCAATAAACACTTTTTGAAAGTGTGAGAAAGTTGGTAGTCGAGTTTGAGAGAGATTCAAATTTGAACTTTGGGTACATTGAATCTAGATCCAAAAATAGTGGGGTTTACATTTTGGAGGGAAAGCCAAGTGGCCAAATAGGGGTTGTACACTCTATAAAAGGATGTAACTCGTGGAGAGACACATATTCTCTCTTCTCTCTCTCATTTCATCATTATACATGATTCTCTTTGGGTTCTACTACTCATTGGTGCACTATCTTGGTGATATTTTGCAATCTTGTGTGTAGAATGCTCATATTTTGTTATTTTTGGTTTCACACGTGTGAAATACAGTAGGGTACTGTAATTGTACGGACAACAAACATATTTTATGTTTTGGTTCATGTTTGATCAGTATCTCTTAGAGTTTGCATCTCATTTTGTATGTAGATGCTGATTTTTCTACATTGACAGGATTGTTGGTTTGCTCCTTTTGTAACCAAAGATTAGGGACATGGATTGGATCTTGAATGATCTGAAATCCTTCACACATATCATGAGTAAAAAGTCGGACATTGTTTCAGCTTTACTCAAAATTACAAAATTAGAAGGTTAACAAATGTATAATCAGTGCTTGAAAGTCCACAATTACAAAAGTACGACTAAAGTATACAATTACATCTAGACTAGTTTTATAGTAGAGTATACAATTACATCTAGACTAGTTTTATAGTAGAGTTCAAAACTATTCGCCATTACCCTTCTCAAAATGTTTATCAGAACACCATCCTTTTTTCTAAGTAACAACTTTTTTCTAAGTAACAACTTAGAAAAATGTTTATTGCACTGTCAATCTCAAATTGTCAAAGCATTCCCGTCCACAAATAAGTATACATAGACTTAACAGACAAGTCTAATCCAAGTCATATAACTAAACCCATCATACCATTTATATTAGAAATAGTCGAAGTGTAACCAAGGTTTAAACAAAAAGCAGTACACTTCAAAGGAAATCTCGTTAATGAAAGTTAAACATCAACGAGTAGTAAATTCATGATCATTTCATGGCACTTCAACTCTTCATACCTATTAGTAGCACCAACCATATTGAGAGGATTAGAGGACTGTTCACACGAACAATTAGAGTGTTGTACGAAGTCTGATCAAAAGAACTCAAGACAATTCGTTCATTGTGATCATAGTGACCGAAACAAGCAAGTAAATCATGAGAGCATTTCTTGATTACTTGTGTGTGTGTGTGTGTGTGCGCGTGCGCGTGTGTGTAAGGTCTCAAAAATTTGGCATCAACGCATTGGATTGATAAAAATTCCTAAGTCTCAATAACCTCAATTTTGGCTAATGAGCTGCTTCCACATGGCAGGGATTGCTCGTTGGCTTGGTCCAAATAGATTGTAGTGCCATTGTGCCATTGAACATGGAGCTAAAGAAATACAATTTATGCTTTAATAAAAGAGGGGAAAGCCCATAAGAGAAGAAAAGAGTGCATGTAGAAAGTAAAGGCCATAAGGCAAATTGAGATGTTGTTATAGCAAAGCCAAAACCCCAACAATGCAGATAGTGTTAGAAACCTGTTGATGATAGATAGTATACAAATAATTAAAGGTGAGACACCACATTTCTAAAGTTCCATTGTTAGCCCTGCACAAGTAGACAAGAAATCATCAAATTTGTCATGCAAGCACCTAGATGTTTCCAAAGCAAAGGAATAAACCGTTCTCTAGTAGCACAATGACAATAATCCATCTCTTTATCTCGAGTTGCTTGAGAAGCACCAAAACTAGTGGATTCTCAAAATGTCAAATAAATCAAAGAGAATTTTTGATCACTATGTAATGGATACAAGAGGCTTTATTTTAAGAACTTTTCATATTGCTTAAGAGGCGAAATGCGCATCTATTTTGTAGATGTTGATTTCATTTTTTAGATATGGAATCCATTTCATGATGGGCAAGCGCGCGCTACCGGCGCTAGTCCCCTGCTAGCGCTGGACCCCTGGCGACCCCTGGCGCGCGTGTGAAAAAGAGCCTTAGTATCCCATTACACGATGGAAGTCATTGTATTATTATCACATTTTTCTCCTTCAACTTCACATTTTCTATATTTTTTTTCTTGGACACCCCCCATGTGTGGCCGGTGGTCAAACCCACACCAAGAACCTCTATCACAACGTCACACATAGCCAGATCACATTTTCTATTTATGAAGACTTCAATTTGCAATCTCTTCCTCTAGTGTCTACATGTAGTCATACATTTGTTACACTTCTTTGTATGTGTGCAATCAAAAACCTATCATAGACTTGTTCTCATCCAAGAACTCTTTGGCCCCTCCCCTTCTCATCATTGTGCATGATCTTAGGTTATGATTACTTTGACCATTTAATCCCAAGATGTACAGTCATGCTCGTCATCCCCTGCCTGGTAAGGGGTCCTAGGCTTGGCCCCTTTAGGCATCACCTAGGACTCATTATTGGGCATAATGTCATCTGCCCTGGGCGCCTTCCATAATACATAAATTGATGTAAAGAATGTCTCAACTGCACCCCAATAGAGTTATGCCATGTTGCAAATTGAAAACTTATTACAATACCATGTGCCACGAGGCATGGCCATATTTAAAGGATTATCCAAAAAGGATTATCCAATAGAGTTATGCCATATTGCAAATTGAAAATTCTTCAAAGACCTTCAATTTGTTCTAAAAATAAAAACCTTCAATGTATGTCAATGCAATGAATCTCAACGTAAACGAGGCCAATAAACTTAAATAACATTTCACGACATACACAATGCTAAAAACATAAATGTTGTAAGCTCCCTAGTGCAAGCAAAGATTGGCGCCGAGTTCATGTCCTTTAAACTTTTTTCTACTTCACATTTTTAAAAGCCCAGTGAAAAAAACCCACGGTGCTTCCCTCTCTTTACATCCACCACTGATTCCAGGATAGAAGCAGTGAATGGTGATGGGCCTTGTCGGGCTCGGGCAGCATTTCGTGAGGTGGTGGTGGTTCAACACACACAAAGTTACCGACTACCCCTATCCAAAACTTGTGGCTCATTGCGCGCCGAGCTGAAAGCAGTGCGTGCTTTTAAGATGCGAGGGGCCCCCAAGGCCTGCCTATAGTGGGGCAAGGCCAATCTCATGCACTAGCGAGTATGGCCCCTACCTTAATTTTTTAATCTATTCCATAACCTTCTAGAAAGTTTAAGGCTCTACATAAATTACAGCCGTCGATCTCAAAGATCCAACGGCTACGCTGATCGTACTTAGGGTTTTGAAAGTTATTGTCAGTTACAGCCGTCGATTTCAAGGATCCAACGGCTACGCTGATCGTACCTAGGGTTTGGACAGATATTTTGCCCTCTGCCTTTCTTTTCGGTGTTAGTTTTGCGATCCTCTGTTTCTGCATTGTATTGTTCAGGTTTTTCTTGGCTGATTGTTTAGAATCCTCCTGATTTGAGTATTTTCTTTGTTCTTGAGGCTTAGTTTGTTGTGGTTGTTGATTTGTGAGGTTTTTTTGTAATTGTTTTTATGTGCCAGCTTCTCTTGGCTGATTGCTCAGAACCTCTGTTTTGATTATTTTTCTTCCTCTGGAAACTTAGTTTTGTTCTGGTTGCTGATTTTTGAGGTGGGTTTTCACTGTTTTGTGGTCAGGTTTGCTTGGCCGGATGTGTAGAACCTCTGTTCTGAATACGCCTTTGTTCTTGAGATTTAGTCTTTTCTGGTTGTTGATTTTTGAGGTGTTTTGTTACTTTTTTCTGTTCAGTTTTCCGTGATTGATTGTTTAGAATCTTGTTTGTTGGAAAGTTGGTTCGTTCTGTCTGTTTATTTGTGAGGCTTTTTGTGACTGTTTTTACGTTCAGATTTCCTTAGGATGCATGCGTAGAACCTGTTTCTTTAACATTTCCTTTGTTCTTGAAGTTTAGTGGTGTGGTTGCTGATTTGTTAGGTCTTTTGTTATTGTTGTATGTTACTGATTGCGTAGAACCTCTGTTGCAAGTAGTTTTCTTTTTTGGTATTAGTTTGTTCTGGTTCTTGATTTCTTGAGGTATTTTGTTATGGCGTTCATGTTCAGCTTTCTTGGATGATTGCGTAGATCGTCTGTTTTTGAGTATTTCCTTTGTTCTGGTTCTTAGTTTGGGAGGAATCCTGTAACTTTTGTTACGTGTCCGTGAGGTGTGTTGTGTTCAGGTGCAATTTTCATAAGCATGGAAGCTGTGCAGGTAGACCAAATTGTAGACGCTCTAGAGGAAGCCTCTACTCGAAAAGAACGTCTGCAGAAAGCATTCACAGAGCTGGATAATCACAGGGCTATTGTTGCAGATTTTACTTTCAACTGGAAGGAGCTGGAACAGCATTTTGCTGACATTGAAAGCGTTGTGAAGCGCCGTGTCGATGAGCTGAAAGAGAAAGAACAAGCCTTGGAGGCCAAGTCAGAGGAGCTGCAGCAGGTGCTTAATAAGAGGAAAGACGTGGTATCTGAAAGAGAGCAGGCTTCTCTTGCCCGTGTCCAGGAGCAAAAGGATTCGGCCATCGCTGCCATATTTGAGGAGAAGCGCAAGTGGACGGAAGAGAAGCAAATTCTCAAGGCCAAGGGTTTTGACGTTATTGCCGATGAAAAAAGTGCTTTTGCGGGGGATGCAGCAAATACCATCAGTATTGATACCAGAGAGGTAGTAGCTGCTGCAAATAGCTCTGCCGCTCAAGCTATGGATGTGGAATCTTCACCAATCAAAAGTGCTGATGCTGGTGGTTGTAATGAAGCTGCTTCTAATGGAATCACGGACGATAAAGACCATGGCGTTGCTGTGTCTGAACTGAAGGTACGCCCGCAGCTCAAGTCGTTGTGCGAGGATCTGGATGGTGATGGTGTGAGGAAATACCTCGTCAAGCACCGGAAGGACATGGGTGCCCTTCGCACTGAGATGCCTTCTGCTTTGCAGTTTGCAATAGACCCCGCGCGGCTTGTTCTTCGTGCTTTGGAGGGTTATCTTCCAGAGCATGACGGCAGCCAGGAGAAGGAAATTGGAGCATCGGCTGTTCGCCGTGCCTGCATTCTCCTTTTGGAAAGCTTGAACGTACTGTTGGCTGATCCACTTCTCGGAGAGGATCACACCGTGGTTCCCTCCAGTATCAAAGAGTCTGCCAAGGAGATGGCAGACAAGTGGAAGTCCAAGATGGACTTTCAAGCTGATGCTGCTGTGGGCAATTCCCTGGATGCACAGGCTTTTCTTCAGCTATTGGCGACTTTTGGTATTGCCTCGGAGTATGACACAGACGAGCTGTGCAATCTGGTTATCACCATTGCACGCTGCAAGCAAACACCTACCCTTTGCAAGTCCCTTGGACTAACTGCCCGGATACCAGGTTGGTGTCGTCTTTGTAGCTGTTACTCCTATCTGGGAGTACAGTTATTAACGTTCTGACTATAAACGCCTCCTGCATTGCCTCAAATCTCCATCACGAGATAGAATTTCTATTATGACTATTGTTAGACCTGATATCAAATTTGTTACCGTTTTTCCCTTTTTGCACGCAATCGTGTGAAAAAGACTACCAAATGGAGTTAGGACAGTGCTCTACTTGAAATATGATGTTTTAGGTCTTCCAGTAGGAAACAAATTACCTTATCCGCTTTCATTGTCCAAAGAGAGAAAGAATTGATAGAAATCAAGTCCACTTTTCTCTTATTCAGGTTTAGTCTGTAAGTGGTCATGTTAAACGTGCGCCTTTATCATTCTTAAGTACGCTCCACTGTGGCAATGGAGTGGCAATTTGAGGTGAGGCTTTAGGTGTGGTTTTTGTCAAATATTTCTAACAGTAAAATGGCCTTTAAATGCGCATGAGCTGCTGTAGTACTATTGTAATCACACGTGCCGTTACTGTCTTCTCAGATATTGTGGACAAGCTTTCTAAAGAAGGCAAAGCGATTGAAGCTCTTGCGTTCGCCCATATCTTCGGAATTATGGACAAAATTCAGCCTGTTTCTCTTTTGAAGGGTTATCTCAAGGAAGCGAGGAAGATTGCTCATTCCATATCTAAGAACGGGAACAATTCTCCTGCGGCTCAAGTAAGTTTAATAATCAAATGCGTGTCTCTTGTTGAATGTGCTAAGCTTGTTGACCAAATTGTTTCACATTGCAGAACGATTCAACTATGAAGGAGTTATCTGCCCTTAAGGCTGTATTGAAATGCATAGAGGAGTACAAGCTGGAAGCTCAGTATACTTCTGCGCCACTCCAAAGACGCCTTGCTCAGCTAGAGAAAGCTAAATCTGATAGGAAAAGGGCAGCTGTGGCCGTCAAAGCACAGGCAAAACGACCCAGAGGTATTGGTGCAGCGGGTGGCTCCAGTGTTTCTGTGTCTAGTGACAGAGGATTGTTAAGGGCATCTGAGAGGGGGCAGTATACTGCCACAGGTTTATCATCATATGGTTTGTCTTCACCAAGCACATATGACAGGAGGCTCCCTGCCAATTATGCTGCAACATTTGCAGGAGTTAGAAGTCCTGTGTCCTTATCCAGCTCTTATCCCTACTCTACTGATGGCTTAGGGTCTCAGTTCTATGGGTCTTCTGTATATTCTAATCCTTCTGCGACTTACAGTAGCTACCAGTTTGGAAGTAGCCTGCCACCGCCCCCACCGGCTTATCAATCCTCGTTCTTTCATTAACCATTTCTTGTTCAGCGTCATATTACTATGTTACTTGTCGAGCACGTCATATTATGAAGGAAGGTCAAAATTGTTCTGCAACATCTTTTGTTTGTTCGCTGTGATGGTTCTGTAATCCGATCAGTGGTTCAAGCTTCATGCTCTCAATATTGTGGGGTACACGTTCGTACTGGAGGCTCTTCCTTTCATCATTAATTGACGATGACTTTCAACCATATGTTTCAATTGTATGTATACTCTTTGCTGTCTAAGCTGTGACTCTAGTGACTTTATTAGCATCAGATAATTAGCTGGGAATGACACCCCATATTTGCGATAGATTTTTCTGAAAAATCTTTTTATGATGAGCTAGACTTGCAAACTCATCAAGCTACATTTGTCAGATATGAGCAGGCTAGATTTTTGAAGACTGCATCTGCTTACTTTGGTGGATTTTTTTTCTCTTCTAAATGTGTAGGGTTTTCAAAATATTTCAAATAGTAATCACTAAAGATGTTTTGCAGTTCCATCTACAGCATTTGTTGAGATGCAAATCATTCTTCTATTATTTGAATCATAGAATCAATGAACCGTCAACGGTTCGCCTCGGCTCTGAGAACCGTACAGTGAACCGTACGGTTCTTTAAGAACCGTACAGTGAACCGTACGGTTCTTTAAAAATTTTGCCCAGAACCGTGGTGACCCGCACTGAATAATTAATTAATTAATTAATTAATTTGTTTTTGTTCCCAGCCCCCAAAAATAGCCCAAAAAAATGCTAAAAAAACGCCAATTTTTTTTCAGAAAAGCAGATTCTCCCTACTTAGATTATTTACTTCAAATGATTTAATCTCCCAAATTGATAAGAGAGAGGGAGAGAGAGAGGGACAAAAACTAGCTTTGAGGGGTTTCGGGGGGAAATTTAGGAAAATTAATTAATCAATTAATTAATTATTTTTTTACATGAACCGTACCACGGTTCAAGGAACCGTGCTACGGTTCCTTCTATGGTTCCGTGGGTTCTCGGATTTGAATACAGTGTTTTATAATTCTGCTAATTTTATTAAGAGCTGCCAGTCTACTTTGTGAAATTTATATTAGGGTGTGTTCCGACCCCTTTCAGTTAAGAACAACTAGCTGAAAGCCTATTAGTGTCAGTTGACATTTGGGACCCTACTTACAACCTACGAAAGATTTGAAGGTTTTATAGTTAAAGTTAATAGTGCCCCACCTATGCCTGTTAGTGCACTCAGGGAATTCTTTGTGTTGATTTGCTCATTAGTTAAAGGCCCTCGTTTGGTCCATTTAAATTGCTACCACTATTGATAACTTCTTTGTGTTGATTTGCTCATTAGTGAAAGGCCCTCGATTGGTCCATTTAAATTGCTACCACTATTGAAGAACAACTGATATTGATAACAATTAACTAACTGGCACCCATTAAAGATAATGGGCTGGTGGGGTCACTACAGCCATTAGGTAACTAGTGGTTGCCACTTTTATTTAAGTATTCCTTGATGGGTTGGTGGGAAATCCCCCAAGGTTCCATAGTTTTGCTAGGTTTTTGTAAAAAGCTATGGGTAAATTTTGTCAAGTTACCATTCCTTAGGTGCCTTAGAAACTTAGTAACAAGCCCATTTTTTAGATTGCTTAAAAAGCAGAATGGGCGCCCACTATTTTCAACATTGATTATGTTTTTCAGATGCAAATTCTGCTTCACAATGGTCCCGTGAAAAAAGCTCAGCTTCGAAAACATTGCTTATGATTTTCAAATGCAGATTCTATTGTATAATGGTCATGTGAAAAAGCAGCAATTATGCATTATGTGCCGAGGCTGCGACTATGATCCTTTACCGAGTAGAATGTCATTTGCCCAGCTCATTCTATAATTCATAACACAAGAACTTAGGAGCAACTTGGGAACAAGAGCTTAGAAACATGAACAAGAACATATTGCCCCCAAAACGTCAGGTTGTAAATAGGATTTGTGGGGGTTATTTTATTTCTGTTTTTAATGCTTTTTTTTCAACTCGAGGAAATGTTCCTTAGCTGCCCGGAAAAGGTACACAACAGTACCTAGCAATGTGTTTTTAGCATAGATGCACAGAAACGCGTTTCAGAAACCGCGTTTCTGAGAAATGCGTTTATCAGACCAGAAGCGTACCAATTTTTTTTTTCTTGAAAATAGCTTATGGCTGAAATTTTTTTAGGGGATCAATGGTCAAACCAGCGTTTTGCTCTCAGAAGTGCAGTAGATGGGGCACAAACAGATTTTATTTTCAATAGCTATTTGGTTGTTATTTGCTCTGGTTTTCAATAAATGCTCAGGGGGTTCGGTTGGCTACAGGGGGTTCGGGGGGCGTTAGCCCCCATGTGGGGGGTTTGGGGGGCAACGCCCCCCATTGGCAGGGTCTCGGGACTGCCGGTAGACTCTGGCCCCGACGGTAAGGCCTCTTCCAACTCCCTGAGCGAAAACACACTTACTGGGACCATCTGTGATCGTAACGAACAGGCTAGAGGTTAGTTTTGAATTT
Source organism: Diphasiastrum complanatum (assembly GCA_029204225.1). NCBI lineage: Eukaryota > Viridiplantae > Streptophyta > Lycopodiopsida > Lycopodiales > Lycopodiaceae > Diphasiastrum > Diphasiastrum complanatum. Next base: position 54,644 of record MU831605.1, read on the forward strand.
TTTATTCTTGACAGAACCCAACATGGATTAATGCACCTGAACTGCACCATTCTGTAGCCGAAACAGTCGGCAAACTACACAGTAATGATGCTCTTAATCCAAGCTTTCATCGGATACCCATATTGCCCAAAAAAAAAACCAATTAAAAAAAAACCGTTTTTGGAATTTTTTTGAAATTTTCAGAAACGCGTTTCTGAACACGATTCTGAAACGCGTTTCAGAAACGCTGTGCATGTATGGTTTCTAGGAACGGTTGTGTTTTGTTGCTATGAACTATGGTTGCACTACATTTTGGAATGTGGATGATATGGTAGTTCTCGGATGGTTATGGATTTTTAAAAGTTTTCAATTGGAACTTTTGATAAAAGTGAGTCTGTTTTTTTTTTCTCATTATTTTAATGGAGGTGAAATGGATTATGAAAAAAAAGCTTGAAGCTGTGGAGGCACAATTTTAGGTCCTTTTACTTACATTTGCGACAAGTAGCTTGTAGAGTCTAGATTATAGGGTTTTATAAATATACAACGTGATGTTTTAGGGTCTTAAAAATTAGAATCATGGAGTCATGATTCAAGCATGATCAAGAGTGTACTGTGTAATGCTTTATGGCTTGAATTGTTATTTTGGCAACTTTTCTATGTGATTATTACAAGGATAGAAGGAGAACAATCCTTCCACAATACACATTTCAAACTTTGAGCCATTGTAAAGTTTGAGCTATAATTTGTCATCACTTGCCTAAACAATCAATATTCAATCAATCACACACTCCTACAGTCCTAGGTCAACACCTTTTTGAATCTCAAAGGGTTTTAAAGGTAAACATTTTGATTGTTGTTGCACATATTGAACATTGAAGGACAATTACATAATCTTGCTCGATTTTACCCTAGAGACCACAACCTTCTCACATTTGATCTAGTGCCATTGAAGTAACAATGACAACGTGAAAGTCATGTATGCTTGTACGATGATTAGGAAACTTAGCGTTGGTTATACAATTATGGTCTGAGAACTATGCTTGCAAGATGCCATTTTCTCAATTAGTATTGGTTGTGAAGTGGGCAAACAACTACTTTTGGCACATGCCCTCGGAGAAAGCAAAGACTACCCTGGTTGATTTGGCCTAGTGCCTCCTTTCACGCTCCCTTGTTATATTAAAGGTGTCAGAATTGGGGGTTAGTCTAATTATGTTCTCCTCACTATAAAAAAAAAGTGTGGCCCACCTAAATAACAAGGAAAATACATTATGTTGAAGTTTAAAAGTTTCAAACTATTGAATTTTAGATTGCTCATTTAGAAATGATTTGAGTGCTTAAAGCGTCATTCTAGTGCAACTTAGTGATTGATAGTGATGTTCTTGTCACTATACTATAGTAAAGCCCTCCTTGGAAACCAAGATGCACTATACTACAATAATGTTAATTTTGTCCCATACATCACTCTTAAAAATATATTTGTCAAACATTACAAAAAAGAAGGAAATATGGCATATAATGTCGTATTTTTAGTTTATGTAATGGATTTATGTTTTGGTTTTGGTATATGCACTTTGATATTAATTTGTTGTAAGTTACGTTAGAATAGACATTTAAAAGTCACAACAAATAGATAAGATTTGTTAGTGATTATAATTATGCTGTATTGGATAAACAAATCCATAATGGATTATAGGTGGGACATGAGAAACTTAATATGTTATGACATGTATTGAAACGTAGAAAGTTGGTTATTCAAATTGTCTGTATATTAGATGGATGCTAGGAATTGTTAAAGATAGTTTGAGTTTCAACGGATACTTCAAAGATACGTTGTTCATTCATGAGCGATGAATGTTGTTTGGTGGCTTTTCAATTTGTAGTAGAAGTATATTGGAGAGTGATCATACTAATATGCATAAGTCGAACCAGATTGGCATTCATGATTGTTGCAATTTGTTCATATGTGGGCAAGTTGGGAGTTCTATAGAGTTTTCGCGTCTTTGAAAAGTATTTGTAGTCTATGGCTAGCCATGAAATTATGAAGCAATTGTGTAGGTGAGCTAGGCTTTAGAATATTTAAGTCACCTATTACTATTGTAGAAACATTTGCGGGTATTGTTTGGAGCAAGTTGTGGAGAATTTGTAGCAACGATTTGATGTTTGCTTTTAAATGCTTGTACGTAGTGTATGTGAAACGTGTGCCTTTGTTGAATATCGCATGTGTTATTCGAATGTTGTTGGTGTTGAATGTTGTGGCTTTGTGGAGTATTTGTGTCGACCTGTAAAATATTGCAATTTTAGCAAATGAAAGGTTATGGTAGCTTGGAAATGTGTGTGGAAAATAGGTGGTGGTTTGTTTTTGACGTGTTTCTTGTAAGCAAAGTATATCGAAATTCATTAAGTGGTCGGTAGATTTTACATCATCGTGGTATTTTTGTAAGGATATCATGTTGAAAGAAGATGAGTTGCCTCACATAATGGTTAATGTTGGGAACAGTGAGCTTCCAAGTGGCTGTGTCATGTAGTCTTTGCATTTCTTGTTTGACTTTTTTGTCAACGACGAAGTTTTCTGGTTGCAATGGTTGTATATGTACAAATTATCAGTGTCCTTAATATTTAGTGATGTATAAGTTAGACCATGTGCTTTAATACATTTTGGATTGAATGCGAGTTTGTCCATTGTCAGTCCTTGCGCACGATGTATTGTTCATGCTACAACGAGTTGGATTGGAAATTGTTTTTTAGTGATGATGTAATTCTTTGACAAGCCGTCGTATAGGTGTCCATGTTCTCTCGATTTGTTGGTTGTAAATATGAGTGTATTGTATCTTGTTTTGGCTCCTATATTTGGGTCATAGAATTGTATCCATATATTGTTTTTAGCTGAAGTATCCTTCAGCACCGTTGACCAATCCATCATTGATGTTTAGATTTGAAGCGCATAACTCAGTTAACATACCATGTTTGACTTTGATAATTGTGGGTAAACCAGTTGTATTTTTGGAATCACTAGGAATTATTAGGTTCTTTTGATAAGAAATATGCAATGAGTCAATTGCTTGTAAGATGTATTATGTTTCAGTTGATTGTTGCAAGGCATGAACATTGTGCTTTGCTTTGTCAGAGTTTGTAGAAAATAAGTGTGGGAATGTGTGATTGATTGGAGGTTGGCGATGACACAATTTGTTTAAGAAATTTATGTCACGAGTAGTGTGTTTGCGTTGTCGTATTTTGTTAAGGCCCAATATGTAGATCCAAATAATTCTAATGAACTTGTGGTATTTTCAAAGACCCATTAATCTAAAACTGGTCCAACTTGATACAAATCACCACATGTAATTACATCCAATTTTCTGAAACGGTTGAGAAGGGATGTGTTTGATTGCTTGTAATGTTTGATCTGCAAATTGCAAAATCCTCTTTCCAAAGAGTGAAATTTCATAAAAAAAACTATTGCTTGTCACTGTGAATAAAATATTGATAATGTGTCCAGCTCTTCTGATGACAATGATGTCAGTGTTTTTGTGTTGATTGGTAGGTGTAGTGTAGAATGTATTGTTGTTCCGTCGATATTGTAAGCTTCGTTTCCTATGTAAGGCATAAGTAATGCTTTTGGCAATGTAATATATGTATTTACTTATTTATGGTAGTGCCTTATGAACCTTGTACAATCAAAAGTAGCGTGAATGTTTTTCCTGTTCTAGCTCCTCTTGTGATAAAAAGATGGACATTTTCATTTGGATTGGCTCTCTTTCTATGCATTATGTCATCATAAAGTAATCTTTGTGCATTGTTTAGTGTTCTTAATGTTGAATGATAATCTTTGGTATTCAATACTGTGTATGTGAAGTTTTGTTTGATGTTGTTGTTTTTTTGAGTTTGTAATGATGGTTTTCGAGGGAAATCCAGTGCTAATTCATAATGCTCAATATTTGAATCTATTGACATTGTAGTTGGTGGGTCGTTTCGAGTTATGTCTTGGTGATTTTCGAAATTGTTCCAATCAATGTCGATGTTTTGGTTTTTTTTTTGTAATCATAGTTGAATTCTGTTTTGTTTTGTGATATGATTTGTATGTTTTGGTAATAAGCATCGTATGACTGGGTGTTGTCTTTAGATTTTGTTCAGGTTCAACAAATGGCTAATACAAAAGTAGATGCTCTCTGTAATTGTTTTCTGAATCTTTGTGGATGTTGTAATTGACCAATTAAAATGTCTGCAATTATTTCCTCAATTTTTATGTACACATTACTACATATTTGCTCATAAAAATGTTTTGTTTCGATATTTATATTTTTATCAAATGGGTGCAATATTTTTGTTTCTATCATGGGGTGGTTTTGAAAAATAGAACCTACATTTGGTTTTGTTTCTTATTGCACATCTTTTTATGTCTATGGGTTTGTATTGTTTTGCAATCATGTTCTAGCATGTTGTTGTCTATACATATGTATTCGTTCAAGAAGTGTTTTACATTGTGATATTGATCCTGTCCAAAAATTGGTGCATTTGAAGTCCATATTACACCATGATCATGTTGGCTTCTGCGAAGCTCGGTCACAAACTAGTAGTCGACCACTTTACCGAGAATGGAATTTTCTGTTGTTAGAAGTTTTCAGAGAGCTTGAATTTTGGAATTGCAGTATTGTGTGTATGTTATTGGATCAATTCTTACAAGTCGTCTGAAGTAGGCATATTCTATTTTGAAATTTTCACGCTTGACAATATTTTTGTTCAAGCTTTCAAGAGTTTTCATTAATGTTGGCCAACGGAGTTCTACGCATGAAAGTGTGATAAAAAAATGTTGGAGGGCCAAGTTGACACGTCATTGCAAATCCATTTCATTTAAGGTGCCATTCGTAATATGCAGAGGTCCGAATGTTTGGATAGTCTTGATATCCTATTTTTGAATGCAATATTTGTTCTATGTGTGTGTCTTGAGATAAGGTTCCTATAGTCAATGGTGGATGGTGTTTCATTGCACCTTGTCTCAAGCATATCCATTCAAATGTATGTTCTTGGATATTGTAAGAGCAAGAATGAGATAGTCATTCATGGTGTGAAGAATCATGTTTTTTCATTTTGTGAGAAAATTTGTGAACTTCTCATGAGATTAAGTGAATCATCCAAAAAGGACACTTACATACTTGAGCAAGTATGTAGCCTCAATAAGAGCTACAAGATTAGATTTATCATGCAAAAAGTTCATAGGTTGTGGACTAGTCAAGCTAGAATGCAAAATCTTGATAATCAACACTTTTGCCTATATTGTGATCTTGATCTTCATGGTTATTATGAGACATGGAGGCCTCGGATTCCCATTATAGTGCAACAATTTTTAAAGGGGAGGAGCTTTCAAATCAAAGGTCTTCTTCAAGCATGGAAGGAATGGTGGGATGATCATCAAGGAAGGTGGTATTGGATTTCCATCAAGGAGATCCTCACATGGCAATGGTGATTTGGCTGCATTCAAATATCCTTTGGCTAGTTTCCACCAAAGGATCAAGTTCTATGTTATTTTACAACAAATATCTTTATTAGGGGTATGAAAAAAGAAAAAGTTATCTATGTTGAGTTAGGGGCCACATTGACTTTTTTGTGTCACTACACATGTTAGTAGTAGGTGATTAGGCCATTTTTGGCATTAGAGGCAATTTGAGAAAGTACACATGTAAAGTCATGATTAGGCCAAAAGTAGAGTGTGATGTGGCTCGAGTTAGGTTAGTCTTGTTACATGTGTTATGATGAGGTTGGATGTGTGACACTTCCCTATGTGTTGGCATGAGAGCTAGTGACCAATCAAAAGCTATAAATCCACCAAATTGTTCCAATCAAATTTGAGGGCTCATACGTCACTCAACCAATCATATTTAGAGGAGGAAAAGAAGGGGTCCAATCACGTTTCACTCCCCTCTACCTCGAGTTGCTGCATATATGTGTCTTAGATCAATTCTATGTGAGTTTTTTGGAGTTAATGTGAGTTTCTACATTTTGAGTCAAATTGGATTTCTCTCTCTACCCGAGTTTTGGTTGTTGGTTTCTCTCTCTACTCGGGAGCAAGGCTTTTTCACACTTAGTTTTTTCATCCACAAGTCTCCACACGTGTGAATGTACTTTGATGATTGATATATGCATGTTACATAGTGCTCTTGCTTTAGTTTTTTAAGATAGATCTTGATTATCAATCTATGCTTGATCTTTGTGCATCACCAAGTCTTAGGAGGTCATAATAACACCTTTGGGCACTCCCACACGTGTGAAATTCAACAACTTTAATGGTTGGTATATGGCATGTTAGAACATAAGGGTTGAGTACCATCCATGTACCTTCCTAGGTTCATCAAAGAAACTTTACAAAACAACAAAGATAACTTGTTTTTCACAAATTTTGGTGAATAAAATACCACTGGAGCATGAAGACGAATATGTGATATTAAGACTCCCCAAGTAGAATGGCTTCTACCTTTCAAAATTCATAAAAAGATAAAAAAATGATGTCGATCATGAGATGATAGTGAAGAATCCATAACATGAAACTAAACTACAATTACAAAATATTGACCAAAGGACCTTGAATTGTAATGTCTATTGAGATACTAATTCTTGGGTCCAATAATCTATCAGTTGACTCATTGTTTTGAAAGGAATTGACACCATATCTCATCTTAGAAGTTTTAAGTAGCTTGTCCTAATCATATTCTGCCTCCAATGTAAGACAAGAAAAGAATAGTAGTGACCCTTTCATAAAAATCACTTGATTCTCCACGAACAAAGTTTAAATTTCACATTTTTAAGGATGAATCATTTCATTGATCTTCCATTCAACTTTAGCCATGCTTCTAGAAACCCTTACTAAAACTACAAATCGGATAGAGTGAAGTTCAAATGAGGTACAATATCTTTATGGTTGGGATTTGAACCACCTCAAGCGAGTCCTTCTCCTGATCTTGTGAAACCATTGAAACAATAACCATGCAATTCAGAGTTCAATGGACATGGAAATTGTGAGGACTGGCCACATGGCCAGTGTTTCAAGTTACTTAGAAATGTACACCTAAATTTTGTTTCAGTTTGCAACATTATAATCTTGGTGAAGCCAGAATATTGAAGTAAATGCAAGATGATGCATGAAAATTAGCCCTAAACCTAATTTTAAAAATCTAACTTAGCCTAAAATATAACCAAATCCACAACGCGTGCTGATCATCGGCATTGTTATTGGAGTTTTCATAGAAGGCACGATCTTACTGTGTTTTGAACGAACAATTTTGAGGAATACTTACTGTTTGAATTTCTCTACGAACGCATTTGAGGAATACTCACCATTCAAACTGCTCTATGAACATATTTGAGGAATACTTACCGTTTGAACTGCTCTACAAACACATTTGAGGAATACTTATCGTTTGAACTACTCTACGGTTCACACTATTCATTGTGTACCAACTTGAAGCGTATAATTTTGCAAAATTTTGGTCATGATTTGCTTTTTGTCGATTTGATGGCTGTGGTTTATACCATTGGCTATCTTGAAAAGATGGTGATGGATTTCTCTTTCGAAGCAATGAGGCATTGCAATATTCTATAGAGAGTCGACGCCTATTTCCATATTGTCTTGGCATCATAGCATTACCATCAATCTACTCCAACTATGATATGCCTGCAGTTTTTGAAGATTTTTAATGTTGAGATGCCATACAACGAGCTTCTGGGTAAAGATTTTTCATTTCATCAATTGTCTGGTTATAGACATGGTGGATCTAACTTAAGTTTACGTTGGTGCTAATGAAGTATGCTTCAAAACTTGCAATGAAGACAATGAGAGAGAGAACTGTCCATTATTTCTTTATGTTAATTGGTTGGACGCATGGGTGAGAAGTTGCAGGAAGTATCACAAAAGGCAAAGGAAAACGCTAAGGTTGCAAAAAACAAGGCCATTGAAGAGATCTATGTGTGTGTCATTGAGATCAATAGATCAACATACATGTAATTATGGGTAAAGATCAACAACTTTGAACCACAATTAAATAATGAGATAGATGTGGATACAACTACCATTCATGTTTTTCAAAGTAAACATGTAAATTGACTCGTTACTCAGACTTGTAAATAGAAACACATGCAATAGCTAGATAACAGAAATGGGATTGAGGCACGCTTAAGTATAGATGTCTTGGTTGGGTGTTTACTTGTTGAAAGAGCTCAACTCCACTCTAACCGAGACTTTGGTTGAATTTTTTGTCTAAATATTATGCATTTGCAGAGGCAGAATGTATTAATGAAAGGTTGCTGACTATTGAAGAACTATCCGAAGCTCAAACAAATTCAAAGGTTGTTACAGAGCAAATCCAGGAGCAGCGAAAGAAAAAGTATGATACAGGAATTAAGATTGTTGATCTTAAAGCCGACGATTATGCTTTGATCTATGATAGTCGCCGTCAGAAATTTTCTAGAAAGCTTCATATGAGGTGGATGGGAGCGTACAAGGTTATTGAAGTATTCGAAAATGGTTTTGTCCAACTCCAATCAAGGCAAATTATTACCAACATGTATCAACGGTTTCAGATTAAAGAAATATTATCTCTAACGAAGGTATTTGAGAGTAGGATCTCTCGAGAATCTTTCGAGGATCTATCCCAATTTTTTTTTATTTATATATTTATTATTTAATTATTATTTATCATTTTGCTTATTGTTACTTTTATTAAATGTATATATTGACACATGTTTCCATCTGTTACCCATATTTATGTGTTTATTTATGAGTACACAGAAAACTTTGTAGACATGATATTTCATTATTATCTTATTTTAAATGGTCTTAAGCTATTTAAAATTATCTCTTTTGCTGTCACGAAGATCGATAGAGATACCGCTCTTAATTATGAATTTGACAGATGTCAAATCAACTTGCCATGTGATCATCTTCTCCACTTCATCAATGTATAACACTGTTAATTTCTATTTTCACTCTTACACTTTCTTTTTTCTCTTTCACTGTTGTTTATGCTCATTCATCGTTCATAGTGCTCTTGTGTTCGTAAATCGCTATTGCTTTCACTTTTGACCTTGCACACTCCACATATGATGGATGCTAGCACCACCACAAGGGTGAGTTGGAAGATACAAGCTTCCATCCGACTTGCCACAATTCAGTCTCTTCTGGATCATTGAAGGTTGGGCAATTTGAAGTGGACCCCTCCATTGTTATATCGGAGATCAGCACTGAATTTGTGAACTCCATCCACACAGTGACTGATTCTGATTTCAAGGTTAATCTGTGTAACAATTCATTCACAATCAACGAAGACGTTTTTTCTACAGCTCTTGGACTTCCAAAAGATGGCGTGGCCAATCCTACGTCCAAGGAGTCGATTGAAGAAATGAAATATTTTCTGGCTAATTGCTTTGTACCAAGTAAGGGGGGTACAAGATTACAATGGTGAAGGATGCCCAACTAAAGTTTCTGTCCAAGTATGCAAACCAAGTTCTGTTCATAACTGATGTTGATGCAACTATTTTGGCACAAAACTTTGGTTACTTGTTGGATGCACTGGCAGGCCAACCAGTTTGTTTCAGAACAATTGCTCATAAGGCATTTTTGATAAATTTTACAGTTTTTAGGACAATAATGATTGTACTTTACAATCATAGAGAGTCATTGGTTGCTTAATCAATGAATCTATCAAGTTCTACACATTAGATCTTGATCTAGATTCACTACACTTGGATTTAAGCAAGAGCAATGGATCAACACATTATTTTTTAGTGAGAGCGGCCTCACACGTGTGGAGTACTGTCCACTGTACGGCCTGCACCTGAAACAACAAGTACAATGATACTAGATAGCAATCATACATAAAAATCACAAGATAAATGACTAGAAATCTCACAAAAGTGTAGAGTGCCAAAGTCTCATCAATCTTCTTAGCCAAATGATGATCCTTTTATGGATCAAGTACATCCACGAGTCTGGTACAGTCCAGCAGGCCTTCACACGTGTGAAGAGTGCCACATCACTCAGATCTATCCATTTGATCCATCCTTGATCCTTATCCAATAGGTGACCTTCTAGAATATGACTAAAATCCAAAAAGCTAGTCTCCTAGAATATAGGAATATTTCCTACAAAATAGGATCTAAGGAAAATGGTCAACTCTTATCTTCTAGTACTCTATACACACGTGTGAACATCCACTTGCCATGTGGGAGCATTTACTCATGCACATGCAAGGAAAAGCTAATTTGTAGGTGACTACTCAATTTGACTAAAAACTAGTCATTTCATGTTCACACTAACTAGAATGATACAAAATCAACTTGGATATATACAAACATGAAAAGTACATCCTTTCACACGTGGGAACAGTCTCCACACGTGTGAAATCAGATCATCAACATATTCTAATGTTTGATCAATATTTACATGAACCAATGTTAAGTGATAAGTGACAATTTTCAACACTCCTCCTCACTTCTAACTTGGCAAATCTAGTGTACATCTATCTACAATTCCAAGAGCATATCTTAACTTAAAAAATGGATCTTTGGACAATGGTTTGGTTAAGATATCAGCTATGCATTCGGATGATCGTACATGATGTAGTTGCACTTCCTTGGATTGTACCTTCTCCCTCATAAAGTGGTGAGCTATCTCAATATGCTTTGTTCTAGCATGGAAGATAGGATTTGAAGCAATTTGTTGAGAAACTTGATTGTCACAAAATATGTAAGGGATCTCCTCGGCCTCTAGCACATGTAGTTCCATCAAGAGTCTTCTTAGCCATAGGAGCTCTTTGGTTGTTGAAGTCAATGCCTTGTACTCGGCTTCACAAGAAGATAGTGAGATTGTATCTTGCTTTTTGGAAAGCCAAGATATCACTCCTCCACAAAGAAATGTTGCAAATGCACTAATAGACTTCCTATCCATCTTGTCACCTGCAAAATCTGAATTCGAGTAGGCTCTCAAGTGCAAGTTAGGTCTTTCATAAAGTATGCCAAAAAATCTAGTACTAGAAACATATCTAAGTACTCTCTTGGCACTTTTCCAATGATGAACTAAAGGAGCTTGCATACTTTGACTCAACTTGCTTACACAAAAACTTAAGTCAGGTCTAGTGATGGTTAAATAGATAAGAGAGCCTATAAGCTTCCTAAAGAGGGTGATGTCCTCAAAGGATGCTTCATCACCTTCATTAGTTGCTTTCACAACATGCTCCATAAGGGTGTCAATCCCCTTACAATCTTTCATACCAAATCTTTCAAGAATGGAAGTAGCATACTTAGATTGACTTATGAAAGTACAATTGCTACTTCTAGACACTTCTATTCCAAGTATAAACTTTAGGAAGCCTAGATCTACCATCTTGAGCTCACTAGATAAGTCAACTTTTACTTTGCCTATGCCATCATCATCATTTCTTAGTCATAATAATGTCATCAACATAAAGAACTAAAATGATGATCTTTCCTTCATTACATTTGAAATATAAAGAAGGTTCATAAGCACTTAGTACAAAGCCAAGGGAATAGAGAAAATCATGCAACCTAGAGTACCAAGCTCTAGGTGCTTGCTTCAAGCCATATAGGCTCTTCCTTAAGTAGCACACCTTTTGCTCCTCACCAACCTTGATGAAGCCCATGTAGATTTCCTCTTCTAAGAATCCATTCAAGAAGACATTTGTCACAACCATTTGGTAGAGATCTCATTTGAACAAAGTAGCAATGCAAATGATTAATCTAATAGTTACAAGCTTAGCTACAGGTGCAAATGTTTCTTCATAATCCAATCCTTTTATTTGAAGAAATCCCTTAGCAACAAGCCTAGCTTTGTACTTACTAATAGATCCATCTTGATTGTACTTAATTCTATAAATCCACTTACATGCAAGTGGTTTCTTTCCTCTTGGAAGATTTACAAGATTCCAAGTATGATTCTCTTTTAATGCATCATACTGTACTTGCATTGCATCTCTCCAAACTTTAGATTTATATGCTTCTTCAAAAGATGATGGTTCTTCAAGCAATGTAGCTAAAAAAGAGTAAGAGGTAGAAGATGTAGAGTCTTCCTTTTGCTTTCCCTTGTCCACATAGGTAAGCCTTGAGGGCTCGGCCTTGCTCCTTGATGATCTTCTCGGCCCCTTTTGACTCGGATCCAAATCTCCATCCTCGGGATTGTCATGATCCTCCTCGGGTTTGTCAAGATCCTCCTCGGATTTGTCAAGATCTTCAATGCACAAGGTTTAGATCCATTTGACAAGATCTTAGCAAATTGTGGCTCATCAAAAAGTACATCCTTGCTTACCTTTACTTTCTTGGATGTAGGATCATATATCCTATATCCCTTGCTATTTTCTCCATAGCCAACAAAGATTCTTTTGAAGAAGGTAGCATCTTCTTTCCTTCTAGTCTCCAAAGGAATGTGTACATAACAAGTACATCCAAAGATCTTAAAATCTTTTACATTGGGTTTCTTATCAAACAAGGCTTGATAAGGTGAGATCCCACACTATAGCACTACTAGGAAGTCTATTACACAAATAATTAGCACATGTTATGGCTTCTCCCCAAAATGAGATGGGAAGTGATGCATCAAGCCTCAAGGACTTTGCACACTCACATAGACTCCTATTTTTCCTCTCGGCCACCCCATTTTGTTGAGGGGTGTAGGAACAAGTGTATTGTAACTTAATACCATTGATCTCACAAAAGTCTTTCATGTTATTGGAGGTGTACTCTCTTCCATTATCGCATCTTAGTGCTTTAATAGAAGTACTAAGTTGTTTCTCTACCAGAGACTTGAACTTAATGAAAGCTTCATAAACAAGACTTTTCTTTGATAGTAACTCAATCCATGTGAATCTAGTACAATCATCTATAAAAGTTACATACATCAAGGCACCTCCATTACTTGCATGTGAAAAACTTTGTACATCAGAATGTATGAGATCCAAGGGAGAGAGATATCTTGATGAAGATCTCTTGTAAGAAGACTTGTGTGACTTTGCAAGGCCACTAGCTCCTCCCTAGCCAAGTTCACACTTTCACTTGCAACATTAGCATCCAACTTGAGAAGTCTACCTTGCTTAATGCCACTAGCTATGCACTTATCATTTTTCAAGATGGAACAAACTCCATTCTTGAAATGTACATCTAGTCCATTGTCCATTAATTGTCCTACACTAAGCAGATTTCTTGAAATGGTAGGAACATACAAAACATTATCTAGATCTATCCTTTTAGATGTGCCTAAGCAAAGAGGTATAGATCCTATGCCATCTATCTTGCATGCTTGATCACTAGCAGTGTATATTGACTTCTTAGAGTCATTACAAGATAGAAGAGTAGAAAAATAATGCTTGTTAAAGGACATGTGGGAACTAGCCCCACTATCTATCCACCATGTGTCTTGACTTGAAGTTGGTGTAGATGCAACCATTAAGGATGTGTTGAATCCATCTTCTTCTTCTTCCTCTTGAGCAATGTTCCCTTGATCTCCTTTGGCTTGTTGATTCTTCTTCAAGTAGCATTCTGAGGCAAAGTGTCCTTTCTTTCCACAAAAGAAACACTTTAGTTTTGCCTTGTTCTTCACTTTGCCTTTGGAGGTAGATCCTCCATTCTTCATCTCGGCCTCCTTGCCATGATTTTTCTTGAAAGGATTTTGCTTCTTCTTGCCTTTAGATGTAAAGTTAGCTTTCTCCTCTCCTCCATTAAGTGACATGCTATCCATTCTTGTCTTGAGGTGTAGAAGCCTACTCTCCTCGGCCACAAGAACATTGTGCAAGTTTTCAATGGATGGAAGAGAGTCTTGAATGGCAAATGATTGGACTAAGTTGGTGAACTCATCACCTAGACCATTCAAGATGATTTGTACTAGTTCTTGATCTTGGATCTTCTCTCCTATTGCACTTAACTCCTTGTTAAGAGATTTGATCCTAAGGATGTACTCTTGTCCACTCTCTCCACTTCTTTTCATGCTTTGGAAAACTTGATTTCTTAGCATGAGGATTCTTGAAGTATTGTTGGATTCATAAATGCTCTTTAATGAATCCCAAGCCTCTTTGGATGAGGTACAAGAAGACACCTCTTTCAAGAGGTCATTGCATACATTTAACTTTATGCAATGTAGAGCTAATCTTGCTCTCTTCTTGTATTTGGCTTGTTCTTGGGGAGTTTGAGGCTCTTCCTCTACTCCTTGAACTATGTCATATAGATCATGGATCACTAGGAGTGATTCCATTCTCACTTTCCAACTGGAATAATTTGTGGAAGTGAGTCTCTCACTTGATTCCATCAAATATCCACCCATGGATGACATTTTAGAATGAATGCTCTTTTACAAATCACAAAGATTTTTGAATTTTAAAAGATCTATGAAAAGGCCTAAAGCTTACTAGAATGCCTATAGGCTTGTCTCTATCAAACTAGCACACAAGCTTGAATGATACTCAAAGATCTTACCAAAAATTCCTAGCTTTCACTCTCACAAAAAAAAATTGCTTTACACTTTTCTTAGAGATTTCACTTCAACTAAGGATCTGAACAAATCAGCCTCTAAGATCTGAACTTAGACTCTAAAAAGAAATGCTTCAATGATCCAAAATACTATTTGGTCATAGGCATTAGCTAGAATGAATCTAGATCAATACTATGCTTCAAAAAGCACCAAAAATGAACTAGTATTGTGATTTTGGGACCAACAAACACAAAGTAGCTTGAATTGAAAGTTGCTATACGGTTTCACACGAGTGAAAAGTACATACACAGCCTCCAAGTCGTTTTGATCCAAATGATTACAAGCTATCACTCTAGAAGAACTCGCCCTCACTAGTATTGGCCAAAAACAAATTTTGCCAATGATCTTTACAAGATTTATGATTCAATGATCACTCTCTTACTTAGATCTGATACCACAATAAATTTTACATTTTTTAGGACAATAATGATTGTACTTTACAATCATAGAGAGTCATTGGTTGCTTAATCAATAAATCTATCAAGTTCTACACATTAGATCTTGATCTAGATTCACTACACTTGGATTTAAGCAAGAGCAATGGATCAACACATCATTTTTTAGTGAGAGCGGCCTCACACATGTGGAGTACTGTCCACTATACGGCCTTCACCTGAAACAACAAGTACAATGATACTAGATAGCAATCATACATAAAAATCACAAGACAAATGACTAGAAATCTCACAAAAGTGTAGAGTGCCAAAGTCTCATCAATCTTCTTAGCCAAATGATGATCCTTTTATGGATCAAGTACATCCACGAGTCTGGTACAGTCCAGCAGGCCTTCACACGTGTGAAGAGTGCCACATCACTCAGATCTATCCATTTGATCCATCCTTGATCCTTATCCAATAGGTGACCTTCTAGAATATGACTAAAATCCAAAAAGCTAGTCTCCTAGAATATAGGAATATTTCCTACAAAATAGGATCTAAGGAAAATGGTCAACTCTTATCTTCTAGTACTCTATACACACGTGTGAACATCCACTTGCCATGTGGGAGCATTTACTCATGCACATGCAAGGAAAAGCTAATTTGTAGGTGACTAGTCAATTTGACTAAAAACTAGTCATTTCATGTTCACACTAACTAGAATGATACAAAATCAATTTGGATATATACAAACATGAAAAGTACATCCTTTCACACGTGGGAACAGGCTTCACACGTGTGAAATCAGATCATCAACATATTCTAATGTTTGATCAATATTTACATGAAGCAATGTCAAGTGAGAAGTGACAATTTTCAACAATTTCTGCACTGCATAAAGCACAAGAAGTTGACGTCTATTTCCATATTGTCTTGGCATCATAGCATTACCATCAATCTGCTCCAACTATGATATGCCTACAATTTTTGAAGATTTTTAATTTTGAGATGCCATACAACGAGCTTCTGGGTAAAGATTTTTCATTTCATCTATTGTCTGGTTATAGATATGGTGGATCTAACTTAAGTTTATGTTGGTGCTAATGAAGTATGCTTCAAAACTTGCAATGAAGACAATGAGAGAGAGAACTGTCCATTATTTCTTTATGTTAATTGGTTGGACGCATGGGTGAGAAGTCACATGAAGTATGACAAAAGGCAAAGGAAAATGCTAAGGTTGCAAAAAACAAGGCCATTGAAGAGATCTATGTGTGTGTCATCGAGATCAAGAGATTAACATACATGTAATTATGGGTAAAGATCAACAACTTTGAACCACAATTCAACAATGGAATAGATGTGGATACAACTACCATTGATGTTTTTCAAAGTAAACAACAGGTAAATTGACTCGTTACTCTGACCTATAAATAGAAACACATGCAATAGCTGGATAGCAGAAATGGGATTGAAGCACGCTTAAGTATGGATGTCTGCTTGTTGACAAAGCTCAACCCCACACTAATCGAGACTTTGGTTAAATTATTTGTCTAAATATTACGCATTTGCAATAACGGGCTAAATCGTTTCCGGTCTTAGAAGAAATAAAAAGCTTCAATATACATTTTTTCTATCCTGCAGTTGAAAATTCGATTATTTCAATCCAACGTTTCCGAATTTACTCAAGTTAACTTAAATGCAAAGTTTTTTGTACCTTGAGTAGCTTAAGTCTCTACTTCTCAATCAAGCACATGATTGGCACAACAGTGCCCTGGCACATCCGAATAGACTTAGAAAAGCCACTTTTCTGCTAGCTTTTGTATTACTGCAATTTGGTACGAAGCTCAAAGTTCAAACATTAGTGGTGGTGTTGTGATAGTATCTATGCTATGGAGGTCTACAGATACTTCTGGGGGAATGACTGAGAGGCAGCAGAAGAATGAGATGGTAAATATTATGAATGTCTTAGTTCGAATTGTTTTTCGATTCAGTTTCAAGAGAATTCTATTTTTGAGCTATTTTTCTCGAAACATAGTTTGGGGGAGTGATGTGGTTTTACGTCGTCTTAGCGACACTAGAGATGAATCTCGATGTTTTTCCAGAATTCTCACATAGAATGCTGCTGCAAAGATCACTTTCGAAAACCTAGAACATATCAGATGGCTTTGACAGTCTTGTTTGTAGTGTTGAATTTGTGGATGACATTATTGTGGTGGCATTGTGGGAGGGTATTGACAAGTAAAATATGGGACAAAAGTATAGGAAGATGGGGAGGCTTCTAAAGAGAAGACAAAAGAGACTACGCAAATTGTACCACAAACTGTCAATGACATGCCAAAACTGCCAAGAAAAACACCGAGGAGATGACAAAATTGGCAGTAGGTCTACTCAGGAGAAGGCCATATCAAGCCAAGACTCAGGCTAGTCGTCTTGTAGAAGGTACATTCTAGACTCTACCAATGACGAATAAAGTTTATCCATTATCACGCGTCTGCGTATTATGTTTACTGCAATGAACATGTATAATTATAAGAGAATATGAAAGATGAATCTGTACGTTTTAGTGTATGGTCATTATCATGGCAAGATTGAATCATCGATTTTAATTCAGGGTTGATTTTTTCTAGCAAGCAAATTGTTGGCCTTTGAAAAGCACTTGCACTAGAAGAATGACGAGTTTATCTACTATTGGCTAAGCTTACTAAGTGGGCCCTGCCACCGTACATTGTACAATAGAGTAATAAGTGTGAGGGCACTGGCTTCCTACGTGTATAAGCCCAACCCAATGAGCATGCAAATTAGTTTTGTAGTCCTAGGAATAAGCGACTAGGGGCTTAAAACTCTATAATGACATTAGAGGCCCTAAGTCAAGTTGCCAATAAAAAGTTAAAAGGGCCCAAACCAGAACTCACATGACCCCTTGTGCTTTCTTAGGACCATTAGATTTCTTTTGTGTTAACTTAAACGACTTGGATTAGCATCCTAGCCAATCAAAGATTAGGGGCAAGGCCTTCCCCAAGAATAAAAAGGCACCTCTTGTACTTCATTTCCATGTTCAATAGGAGGAGGAGATTTCGCCGAGATTTACAACAAACATCCTTGTTCTCTCTCTCTCTCTCTCTCTCTCTCTCTCTCTCTCTCTCTCTCTCTCTCTCTCTCTCTCTCTCTCTCTCTCTCTCTCTCTCTCTCTCTCTCTCTCTCTCTCTCTCTCTCTCTCTCTCTCTCTCTCTCTCTCTCTCTCACTCACACACACACACACACACACACACACATTTTTGTGTCTTGCTCTTGCTTTCCATTTGCTTCTTCTTGCTTTTGCATGTTGTTGTTGATTTTCGAGAGATGATCAGAGTGTAGAATGTAAGCACCTCCATGCTGTGTATTCTATTCTTGCTCTCTTGCTTGTGGTTAATTAGGTGTGGTTAGAGTAGGAGGAGGATATTTTTGCAAGCTAACTTCGCAAGGGAAGCACTATTCCGTCGGGAACGAATCTATGTGTGATAGGTTAACTAGGCCACAACAATTTTTGGTGCCGTTGCTGGAGAATAGATTAGCATTTCTTTGCTAATTATTTGCTTGCATTATTCACTTTTTTGCTTGTGGAATGGATGTGTGGGGGATAGTATAGTGTGGAGTAGAGGTTAGATTTCTATGCCAACGGTACCTCTATAAGCAATCATAAGATCTCTCATATTGGAATTGCCCAAAAGTGATGGATCCATAGATCCTATTACATTCTTGCAGATCTATGGGTAGGCATGTGATATTTATGGCAAAACCACCCCAGTAGAGAAGCTAAAGATGGTCCCAATGTCTTTGACAAGAGCAACTTTAGACTGGCTTTTCAATCAGACGACACAAGAACGAACAGACTAGGAAGTGGTAAAAGTAGCTTTGATCATTGGCTGCTATAAATAGGTGTACCTGCATGGAGAACAATATCCTTTGTTGATCATTGATGTGTAGAATTCATCTGTGTTGATTCTATGTCCTTCTCTTATGGTTTTCTCATGATATCTTGAGTTTCTATGTGTCCAATGTTGATTTTCTTGTTGATCTAGCTTTCACACATTGGAGTACTGTGTTGTACTGCTGTTGTACATAAATGGATAGTACTGAATCAGATTCAAGTGGTTATGATCATATCTTGATGCATTTCTAAATTCTAGCATGCATAAAGTTGATTTTTCTATGTTGTAGATGATCTAGATGTGTAATCCAAATTGGCTAAAGATCATTTATGGATCAAATGTGTTTTGATCTTTGATTTTTTCACATGGTATCAGAGCAGGTTGCAGGCCAAATCTGGAGGTATTACCAAATCTAGAAGTATATTTGAGGGCGCCATAAATTCTTTGTGGATTTGGAGGCTCTACTATCTCAAATCAAGCATTTTCAACAACATTGATTGTACCTTTGGATCTTATAACCATTTTAGGTCAAATCACTTGTAGATTGTCGATTTTTGAAACCACTCCTTGGATTGTGGAGACAAAAATTGCTCATGGTAGAGAATCATACATTCTGATAGATGATATATCAAGATTCTAGCTTTTGCATATAGATTTTTCTTGATTCAAAATTTTATATTTTTGATGAAACCCCAAATTTGAGAGGATCTCTTGATTTTCAGGTTATTGGACTTTTTAAGAGTGTGTAAATTTCAGCATATTGTGTTTAGATCTATTGTGATAAAAAAATCAAGATTCTAGGTGCTAAGTTTTGCTAGAAAGAGAGAAAAGGAGAGGCTAGAGTGTTTCCAAATTTTTGTGATTTCTTCTTGAGTTTCATTTGTTGATTTTCAAGAGAGTGCTAAGTGCATTGGAACAGGTTCAAAGAAGATCAAGTCATTACAGCATGGCAACCTCAAGTAGCTTCATGTTGGAAGGCAATGATAGACTTACCTCAATCTGTTGGGTCCTACTAGTTTGATAATGCCAACGAGTTGGGTTTGAATAACTCTGATACCAGCTTCTTGGGTTTCTAGTATGTGAAATAAATAGAGAGAACTCAACATGCAAATTATAACAGGATCTTTACCAAACTATAGCTTCAGACTTTAACTTAGATCGACAAAAAGGATATCTTATAGGTGTCGAAGACAACCATGAAGGGAGCGAAACACAGTTAGGCATCTAAGATAGCCATGCTTCCTTCGAATTTAGATATCATGAGTGAGTCATGGAGTGAGTATCAGTGTATGAAAGAGGAATTATCAGAAAGCATTCATAGTGCAACACACATAAGAAAATAGAGAATCTGAATTAAGTTGTTGTGGATACAACTATCAGATTATGATCTTGTGCCCAAGAATGGTTCACAGTAATAGCGCACTATGTGTTATGATCTTACTCAGCTAGCTACAGATTGAATAACTATCTCTACTTCTTGAATAACTTTCACTCTCTCTAAGATGTCTGATTCTATGAAATCAGATAATTAAGATACAATGGAGTTCGTTGAGGAACTTTGAATCATGCTACTGATATGTGTGGATCTCTATGTGATCACTCTCACTTCTTGCCCACTTACTTATTCATGAATTGTCGTTATGTATATATACATGGAACAGTTACAATGACTGTGTGGCCAACGAGCGTGAAACAATGCAGTTTCTAAAAAGTACTGAAGTAAACTGTAACGTAGTCTACGTCGGACAGGGTAGAGGAAGAGCTCCATTTTGAATGTGACAATACGATCGTCGAAGACTTCAGGCAAGTAGAGTTGACTGGCTTGCTTTTGAGAGGATGTCATTGTCGATGACTTCAGTGACTTCGAAGTCAAAGAAGTCAATGACGTGGACTTCGATGTCAATGGAGATGTTGCCAGGACTTTGATGTCTGGGAAGTTGATGACGTGGACTTCAATGTTGATGGAGTTTGTTGATAAGATGTCGATGACCTCGAAGTCGGAGACTTCGATGTTGATCTTGCTTCTGCTTCAGTTGATTGATTGCACAGACGTTCGACTTTTGAGAGTAAGACTGCATGTCATTGTAGAGAGCTTGTGCTTAGGAATCGAATTCGGGTGAGTCGGAGTGAGGATTAATTCCAACACTCTCCCTTAAGCTTAACTCCTAGGATCCTAAATAAAATTGAGCAAGCTACATAATGCAACATGTTTTTCCCTCGACAGAGACTTAGTCAAGATATCAGCCAACATACTGTCAGTTGGAAAGTAGCTTAATTTGACATCTTTATTCTGAACTTTCTTGCTAAGAGAATGAAATTGAACTTCAATGTGTTTAGTTCTAGAGTGAGTTCGTGGGTTCAGAGATAGAGCAATGTAGCTTTGATTGTCACAATGGAGTATAGTTGGACTGATTTGAGGGATCATAAGATCTTGAAGCAATCTTCTGAGCCAGATGATTTCCTTTACTGCTGTTGTGGGTATTTCCTATACATAAATAAATTAGTGGGTCCCACCACTAAAACTACTGTTGGCCAAGCCTTACCAAGTGGGCCCTGCCACAGTACAGTAGAACAATAAGTGCGAGGCATTGGCTTCCTGCATGTATAAGCCCAGCCCAATGAGCACAAATAATTAAGTAGTTTAAGTTATTTTCTAGTGACTTGAGCCTTGGGTCACATAAATTAAAATAAGTTAAAGGCCCAAAGTCTAAGTTACAAGGTTGAGTCAAAGTCAAATGGTGGCAGGTGGGGTGTGTTTCTTTGTACACCATTAGATCTTTTGTGTTTCTTGGAAAGCCTAGGATTGCAATCCATGCCACTTCAAGTAGCCAATAGGTTGAATGGGGCAAGGGCCTCCCCAAGAATAAAAGAGCACCATTTGTACTCATTTGACATTCTCAATCTAAGGAGAAAACTCTGTTGTTTTCTCCATCTCTCTCTCTCTCTCTCTCTCTCTCTCAAGAATCTGATAAGCACTCACAGTCATTCATCATAAGGAGGAGAGCACACAATCACTGTATATTACACTAATTAAAAGAGAGTACAATGAACCCTGAATATAGAGAGAGAGAAAACTAGTAGCTGACTATAGACTACCCTACAGCTACTTACAGCTGGTAACAATTGTCAACAGTAAATTGTAAACAGTAACAAGTTTATCATTGGTTTCTAACACTCTTCCTCAATGATAAAATTACATTCTTCTATTCCTAATAAAGTACGAAACTTTTCAAATTTACATCTACCTAATGACTTAGTAAAATATCTGCCATTTGATCTTCAGATTTACAAAAAAACAAGATCAATGGTTCCATCAAGTATTTTCTCTCGAACAAAGTGATAATGTATTTCAATGTGCTTGGTTCGGGCATGTAGAACTGGATTTTTGGCAAGGTAAATGCAGCTTTGATTGTCGCAAGAAATAGTAGTCGCATCCACATGTGGTTGACCTAAATCAACAAGCAATCTTCGTAGCCATACTGCTTCCTGTGTAGCATTGTTGAGTGCACGATATTCAGCTTTCGTCAAAGATAAGACTACTGTAGGTTGCTTTTTGCTGCTCCATGAAACTGCAGCTGTACCATAACTGAATGTATGACCACTGGTAGATCTTCTATCATCAATATTACCTGTCCAATTAGCATCTGTGTAACCTACCAACATTGGCGCTTCAGACTGATCATATTTCAAACCAAAATTCAACGTCCCTCGAATGTACCTGAGAATACGTGTAGTAGACTTCTAGTGTGCTTGACTAGGATTTTGCATAAATTGACTAACAACACCAACAACATAAGAAATATCAGGTTGTGTGTGTGTCAAATAGATCAAACTACCCACCAGCTGCCTGTACAAGTAAGCGTCTACTTTCTCAGATTCATCATATACAGTAAGCTTCATGTTGACATCCATCGGTGTACTCAAAGGCTTACAATCCTGCATATTGAACTTATAAAGCAAATCTTGTGCATATTTGCTTTGTGTAAGAAAGACAACCTCTTCCTTTTGCCATACTTCAATGCCAAGACAATAGTGCATCAATCCTAGATCGCTCATGTCAAATGCATGGATATGTACTGAAGACTTTCGTAAGAGGGCGCTTTGTCAACTGATAATTTGCTCATAGGTATGGCATACTTTTTTGGATAATATGATGTGTCTCTTGACAGCGATTTTGCATGGAATGTTTGTGAGCATTCTTGATTGCACTTTTGGAATTAAATGAGATGGACGACTGCCAATGGAATTCAGGGCGGCCAGTGGGCCGCCCTCCCAATGAGAATAATTATTGCTAATATGTGAAGCACATTGCTTGATAATTAATATGGTTTGAGCATAAGTTTACCATCAAAAATGCGATGGAGAGCCTCATCACGTGCGGCTTCTTTGATATGAAGTAACATAACTATGATATAGCTTGTTGTCTCAGAGACTAGTTGAGAGTTGATCTGTCTCTGCCATAAATCGCTGGAGATGGCCGCTTTTAATATGGCTATCTATCCTTTAATTTGATTACTATATGTGATAGCACTTTCGCTATGCTTCTGCTTGCTATTTTAAGAAGTAATCTCTTATGTTTATAAGCATAATACTACAAAGTGTAGAGTAAGCCAAGCGCATATGCGGTAGCTTTAAACGGTTGAGTAAGGTATACTACCTACTGCTTCGTAGAGATGCTTATACTTGAAGCAATGAACTCTTAAAGTGCAACTTTTTGAACGTGCATGACAATAGTACTTGCCCTTGATATGAAGGTAAGATTTGATTGAGTAGAATACCAATAAAAGACTATGAGTTTCTGCTATATGACCACATTGCCATTAATTTGATACCTTTGCTGTGTTATCGATAGTATGTAAGCGATGTTTTTCACTCAAAAAGAAGAAGATGGGTAGCTCACAAGAAATCATCGCATCTCGCATTCAAGTATGAACTTCTACGATGCTATTTGGAAAGGTAGTAACACTCGTACTTCTATGCAGGTCTTTAAAATGTTCGTAATGGCAATTTTTTCCTTTTTTATAAACAAAAAGCGCTTGTAAGTTATTAACCGGATACAAAAAAAAATTTATGTATATTGCAAACCGGTATAAGTACACTCTGTATGCTTGAAAAAGTTTTCTTTGTTTAAGAGCTAAAACGCAGCCTATATAAGTGTGCCATAGATGGTCTCAGAGTTTGATTTTGAAGGGTTTGAATGGCATGGATTTGCCCAAGCCTTCAAGTGCTCGGATTCCTAAAGAAGTTGCATAGAAAGTTCGTGGGGCTAGCATGGCAAGGATTTGCCCTAGTACTCGACACTGTGATCAAAATCATTTCTCTTTGTACTTGTGCATGGATAAATAGCTTCTTGCATGTTTGTACTGTTGTGAACTAAATACATTCTCGTCGCTCTTGCATTGATCAGTATGGCATATGCCCTGATACGGTTTCGTTTCAAGGGTAGTATGTATTGCTATTTGTAAGTTGCATGGTTGGAAAGATTGGACAAATGTTTTGATATTGCATTCATGCTGATAAAGTAGTAATTTTTGTTTCGAACATGGATAACAACTGATGCTGATCTATGACACCTGTCTTTCTCACTTAACTACTCGTGCGGTTTTGTTTTGTGGGATGGTGAAAGGTAATAACTGGGTGTCCTAAGACTTGCTTCACTTTTTGGTACTCTCTGTACTGTAAGACTTTATACAACTTTATCTTAAATTGTTATGCTATACATTGAAGAGTTCAAAGGGTTTGGTCTTGACTTGTCAAGAGGGACTATGTGATGTTCTGTTACTCTCTCAAAACATCTTTTTAAGATGCCAACCCGACTACCTTTTGGCCGAGGTAGTACCAAACACTGCCTACAGAACCAGAAGCCACATGATCAACCACAATTGTAGGCAAATATGAGCAAATATTCTCTAGTGACAAATGCTGACAAGCTTGTGTATCTTCCTTTAATGCATTAACTTGTTTCACTGATATCAAAATGCGACCTACCTACACATGAACAAAGCAATTACTGACTGACAGTAAAGGATAGCAAGAATACATAGAATATCCAAAATGGCAGAAGCCTATTGCTTGTGCATCACACTACATCATTAGGACAAAAAAATATTGGTAGAGCACATGTAAATAACAAAAAAACATGAAACAGTCTCAACAACTTCTTTCCATTTATTTCATAGCACTATTTGCCTACACATGAACAAATCCAGAAGCCAAAAACAATAAAAGAAAGCAAGAATGGTAGAATATTTGAATAGGTGTAACATATCACTTGTGCATCACACTGCATTATTAGTACCAAAAAATGATGCTAGAGCACCTTGTAAATGACCAAAACACATGACACATTGTTAGATCTATTGGCAGGATTGCCTCATCAACCACATGTCAGTGATTTCAGAGCGCACATACTTGCACATGAACCAATCCAGATATGGATGCACAACTTGGTAAATTTGAAGAAACTATCTAATACAAGTGTTGACCTCTACTTATGCTCTTGTGAAAGGGTATGCAACTAGACACTACATATTCCCAATGAAAAAATCTATGTTCAAATAAAGGGTTTGAAAATAAGCTACATAATACATGGCAGAAACAAATTCGCATCAGTTTTGGACGGGGTTTTTGTCAGCGGAGGGAAGACCAACATATAGAAGGACAACTTCAACTTGAAGCAGTTCACTCTTCAGAGAATTCTGTTTCCTTGTGACAGTTTGCTACTTGGGAAAATGCATCAATTAATAAGAAGCCCCTTGGCATGAGACACATGCCAAACAAACTATAAACCGAACACAAAACAATACTAGAACACTTGTAAATGACCAAAACACATGAAACATTGTTAGATCTGTTGGCAGGATTGCCTCATGAACCACATTTCATTGATTTTAGAGCACTACCTACCTGCACATGAACAAATCCAGAAGCCAAAAACAATAAAAGAAAGAAAGGATAGGTAGAATATTTGGATGGGTGCAACATATCACTTGTGCACCACACTACATCATTAGGACCAAAAAATGATGCTAGAGCACTTCTAAATGACCAAAACACATGAAACATTGTTAGATCTGTTGGCAGGATTGCCTCATCAACCATGTTTCACTGATTTCAGAACTCTACCTACTTGCACACGAACAAATCCAGTAGCGCCAAACAATAAAAGAAATAAAGAATAGGTAGAACATTCGAATGGTTGTAACATATTAGTTGTGCATCACACTGCATCATTAGGACCAAAAAACGATGCTAGAGCACTTCTAAATGACCAAAACACATGAAACATTGTTAGATTTGTTGGCAGGATTGCCTCATCAACAACATTTTCTTGATTTCACAGCGCTACCTACCTACACATGAACAAATCCAGTAGCGCCAAGCAATAGAAGAAAGAAAGAATGCCAACCCTCTAGAAACCTCGCTATGGCGACATCGAATCACAACGCATCCCACATCAAAACCATGCTGTCACTCCAAAAGATCTCCAACTCACAAAGAAGAGCTATGTCGAAAGAAAGTTTCTCCATGTCACAGCAGAGTGTGAACCCTCTAGAAACCTAGCTATGGCGGCAACACACCACAACGCATCCCACAGGAGAGCCATGCCATCAATCCAAAAGATCTCCAGGTCACAAAGTAGAGCTATAGCAAAAGCAAGATTCTCCACCTTACATCAGAGTGCGAACTCTCTAGAAACCTCGCTAGCACAACACATCACAGCGCCGTCTCACAACGGGCGAGACCTCTAGAAATCTCGCTATGGCGGCATAACCTAACCAAGAAAAAAAGATGGCCGAAGTGCAAGTGCAGATTACATTCCATAAAATTCATATGTAAAAAGCCCCAGGTACCCATTACGCAATGGAATGCGCTTGGCACAGGCCATTCTGCCAGGTAAAGATTTTTAAAATTTTTTGGCGCCCAGTCAAAATTTTTTAATAATCTTGACCCGTCACAATGGCATATGCTCGGCCCAGTCCATAGTACATAATAAATTGTAATAAATAATAGCAAAACGAAGGCAAGGCCTAATCCAGATTCCCCTTTTCCTTTTCATTTACGTGACAAAGGAGAGAGAGGAGGGGAAGGAGGAGGACAGAAGGAGAGATAGGAGGGGAAGTAGGAGGAGGAGGATGGCAGAGAAAATGGCGACTTCGGGAAAGAGTCACAACAGCAAGGAAAAGAAAAGCTACCCAGGCGGAGGGAAGAATTCCAAAAGCAGCTCTCATGATGAAATGACGCTGGACAAATTTGTGAGCAAGATGCTCCCATTAATTGAGCTCGAAAAGGTTTGACATCACTTACTTGCATTGACACAATAGTATAGCTTCCTAAAGATTGCAACCATTTGATTCCTTTTTCATTTGGTAGCATCTTGCATTGAAAGGATATCATAGCTTCCTTAAGGTTGCAAGAGTTGGATTCATTTTTATTTGATAGCTTTTTACATTGAAAGAATAGTTCGATTTCTTTTGCACTTGGTAGCATTTCAACAAATGATAGAAAGACTTGTTCATTGTGCTCGGAAAACTCTCTGATGGTGCTCTGTGATGCTTTTGAGGGACTGAACTCTCTGTTCTAAATCCGTTTTGCAATAGCTTCTCATAGCAAATTCTCTGCTATTAATTAGGTTAAGTAGACTTGGCAATGCAGGCTTTTGAAGATTGAAGTTATTGCTCAAATACTCCCGAGTTTTGACAAGCTGTCACACAGCTTAGCATGAACAGGTATATATAATAATATTAATAATTGCAAGCAATGGTTGATGACTGGAAGCATTATTTGCCTTCAGCTGAAGAACAGAAGACAGAAACTGACATTCAGCAGCCATTTATCTCAACTGAAAGGATGAACCTGTCTTTTAGATCTGGAACATTTTCTAAAGAAGAACGACCAATTGGCAACTTATGCATAGCCATAACTAAGTTTTATTTTAAGTTCTATAGGGATTCTATTTACAAGCTGCTTATTTTCAGTTGCAGTCTGTACTGGTCTAGTCTGCGTTGTGCTATATCTCGATGTTCATAAAGGCATTCAAATATGGCCAAATGGGATATAGTGAATAAGAGGCTTGTCGGATGGCACTGTAATACATAAAATTTAAGTCTCTTCAATTACTGTATAGATTTGCCAGTCTTGTGGACATGGTGACTGTGTTGGTCTGTGCAATAATTTGATCATGCACTGTCTTTAACAGTGCACGGATGGAGTTTCCATCCATCTCTTTTAGTGGAAAAATGTTTGCCAGCATTTCAAAGAAGGAAACAAGCATTTGCAAGTTGAAGAATATGAGGAAATTCTTGCATGCCCTCTGTTTTCTGTATGGAGGTCTGTCACGAGAACAACAATTGACTGTTGAAATTTGTTCTTCAATGTTTACAGGAGGCTGAAATCACTGCATCTAAAGATACCATTGCCATGCTGAAGCCAGAGGTTGCCCAAAAGCGTGGATGTGCTATTTTGAATCTTAAATGTGCTGATGTACAGGTGCAATTCCAATCATCCATGCCTTTAAGTACTCTCGTTTAAGTTTGGTTAAGAGTTGAGTAGAAAACGTAGGTACCACTCCTACTCTCTCCTGGAGGACGAGCCCTTTCTTTGAAGAGTTATGTGGCCAAAGAAGAACTTTAATGGTAGAGACCTAGAACAAGCATTAGTTGTCACAAGAACAGATAAAAGAAAAATATCGCTGAGAGAAGATAGTTTAAAAACCACACATTTAAAACCAGCAGAAAGGAACATGGTTCTTGTCAGGGACCCAACTCCCTCGGGTCCTAAACCGAACTTGAAGATGAACGTTGACTGGGCCCGTTGACTTGACCAGTGACTCGTGGACATACATGGTTGCCACGTGTCGTGATCTAGGATGTGTGCTAGGCTTGGAGACTCCGACCTATTGGGTTGGTTTGTCCACCATCCGATTCGCTTGTGTTGCTTATTTGTGGCTTGCTTAGTCTTGAATCCTTGGTACATAGTTGCACTGCGTTTCTGAAACGCGTTTCGGAAATATGGAATATTTTTTTCAGAAACGTTTTTTTTTAAAAAAAAAAAATTGGTTTTTTTTTGTGCAATATGGGTATCAGGTGAAAGCTCTAATTAAGAGCATAATTACTATGTAATTTACCGACTGTTTCAAGTGCAGGATGGTCCAGTTCAGGTGCATTAATCCATGTTGGGTTCTGTCAAGGATAAAAATTCAAAACTAACCTCTAGCCTGTTTGTTACGATCACAGATGGTCCCAGTAAGTGTGTTTTCGCTCAGGGAGTTGGAAGGCCAAGTCATGAAGAGGCCTTACCGTTGGGGGGCGTTGCCCCCCAAACCCCCCACCGGGGGGCTACCGCCCCGCGGACCCCCTGTTTCTCGAGGGGCTACCGCCCCCCGAACCCCCTGAGCATTTATTGAAAAGTAGAGCAAATAACAACCAAATAGCTATTGAAAATAAGATCTGTTTGTGACCCATCTACTGCACTTCTGAGAGGCAAAACGCTCGTTTGACCATTGATCCCCTAAAAAAATTTCAGCCATAAGCTATTTTTCCAATTATTATTATTATTTTTTTTTGCGATTCTAGGAGGAGAAACGCGGTTTCCGAAACGTCTCCTCCCAAAAACGCGATTCTGTGCAACTATGCCTTGGTATAGGACTTTATAAGTGCCCTAAGAACAAACATGTGATGCTTCAAATCTCATGGTACACCTGACACCTAAAGATATAATGCTCCTAACTCTCCACCTCTTAACAATGTGCTCTCCTCTCTAGGTATTCGTGGGTATATACATCTTGAATGCCGGCTTAAGTCCATCCAAACCTTTGTTGATCCTTCCATTCTTGATACCTCAAGATCCAGTTGATTTGAGGAAATTATGAGTTTCTTGGAAAGGTACTTATCTGTTCGATAATCGTCCATATATTGATTCTATTTGTTATGAACACAAATATCATACACACTGCAGGTAAATTCAAACTTTTCCATGCTTGGTCTACCAGTGTGAACTAATTATCTCTAGCCTAATGGGAACCTAAGTAGGTGTAAGAACATAGTTGGAGCTTCTCGAAAACAATTCTATCAACATCTCTAAAATGAAGCAACTCAACTCCTAGAGACAGATAGCAACAAATGATGTAGGAAAGTTATGTGATTCCCAAACAAGGGCATCTAAATTCCCATGAGTATTGCCATCTCCTAATTGCACAAACTGATCAATCGTGCTAGATCCAGCTTGGTAAACCATTCTTTCCTAGATGTCATGTGTTTGCTTGACCCAAAATCAAAATACAAAGTATCCTTTGACAAATCGTGCGCAAGTTAGGAAGGGGAAACCACACACTATCTTCTTTTTTCTTTTTTTTTTCTTTGTGCCTTGTCTTCTCATTAAAGCCTTGCCTGCTTCTTACCCTTTTTGTCATAGGATTTCTTTTTTCATCACTTTCAAGATTTCCAAATTTTTGAATAGTACCATCTACCCTTTCATGCGTAGAATTGTTACAACCTCCTTCCGCAGCAAACCGCCAAGTGTCGGTTCTCCACTGGGAACCAAACGTCACACTATACTGTAGGAAAGCAAGAGTCAATTCACCAAGATCTAGTTATCAATCAATCTCCACAGAAAACAAGAGAGAAGAGGCTGGGCGCCCAACTCTAAGAGAGAGAGAGAGAAAACAACAACAAGAGCAATGGAGAGCAATGCTTAGCCAAACTGTAAAAATGGAATACACAATGAGCATCTAAGTACTCTACCTGGATGTGACCAAATGCCACCAAACCCTAATGTTAACCACTTACTAAATGTAGGGCACTCCCAAAAGTCAAGATAGGGCCCCTAAACAAAATTAGACCCCTAAGGACACACGAGTCAGTACATGACCAAAATTGGGTCCAACTGAACTTAAGACAAACTTAAGATGGCCTAAATAACTAAATACCCATGGTTACACAAATCTCGACCTTTTGGGTCAAAGTAACCTATGGATTAACTTTAGCATAGTCATTTATTTCTAACACCCTCCTTAAATGACAGTGCAAAAACTGAAATCTTCACTATGTAACAAAACCAACACGTGGTATCAAATTTAAAGCTTTGCATAAAGCTTCAAATCTGACTCTAGGCAACGCCTTAGTGAAGAGGTCCGCAATATTATCCTCTTTAGGACAATATTCAAGTGAAATGTCGCCATCATGAAGTCTCTCCCGAACAAAGTGATAATGGATCTCGATGTGCTTCGTCCTCGCATTGAAAACAGGATTCCGTGCAATGGCAATAGCACTTTGACTATGACTCAAGATAGGAGTGGCTGAGGGCTCGCCAAACTTCATGTCAACAAGTAGTCTTCTCAGCCATAAACACTCTGTTGTGGTTTAAAATATCGCTTTATATTCTGCCTCACTAGAAGAAGTAGCAACAGTGGGCTGCTTTTTACTTGACCACGAAATTGCAAAATTTTCATAGAAAACACAATGTCCACTTGTAGAGCGTCTTATGTCTTGATCTCCACCCCAATCCGAGTCACTAAAACCAACCAAACATGCGTCATCACAAGCAGGAAAAACCAGTCCATGACTTCTTGTTCCTTGAAGATATCGAAAGATCCTCTTCAACGCTTTCCAATGTGATGTCATCCGGGCATGCATGAATTGACTCATGAGTGAGACACTATAAGAAATGTCCGGTCTTGAACTACATAGGTAAATGAGACAGCCAATAGCTTGACAATATAAAGTAGTGTCAAATGATTCACCATCACCTTGACTACTTAATTTCAGACCTGTCTCCATAGGTGTAGCAACTGGCTTGCAATCTTCCATCTTGAACCGCTTCAAAATCTGCCCAATGTAGCGTTTTTGAGAGATGAAAATACCAGTCCCTTCTTGTACAAATTCAAGACCAAGATAAAAGTGCAATAGGCTTAAATCTAAGGTTTCAAAAACCATACCAAGATCAAGTATTACGGCATCAATCTGCTGCTCATTACTTCCCATAATAATAATATCATCACATAAAGCAAAATAATGATGATATAATCTGAAGTATGCTTGACATAAAGAGTAGATTCGCTAGGACTATTAGTAAACCCTCGATCACAAAAGTAGGCATGTATCTTTTGATACCACATCCTCGGAGCTTGCTTCAGTCCATAAAGTGCCTTCTTGAGAAGACAAACTTTATCTTCTTGGCCTTCAACCAAAAAACCAGTAGGTTGTTGAAGGTACACTTCCTCATTGAGATCACCATTGAGGAATGTTGTCTTTATGTCAAGTTGCCGCAAACGCCAACCAAAGCGGGCAGCCAAAGAGGTTACTACCCTCACGGTAGTCATCCGAGCAGTAGGAGAAAAAGTCTCCTCATAATCAATCCCCTTTTGCTGAGCATAGCCTTTGGCAACGAGCCTTGCCTTGTACCTTTCAATGGTACAATCTGACTTATACTTGATTTTGTATACCCATTTAGGATCAATTGCCTTCTTCCCATGAGAAAGATCAACAAGAACCCAAAACTGGTTCTTCATAAGTGAGTCATACTCATCTTGCATCGCATCTTCCCAACATTTTACTCCCTTGGCCTGCTCATAGAAAAAGTTATGATCAAAATCTCAGGTGTTGAATCAATGAAGCATAAAAGACAACAATAGACTAAAGCCCTACAAGCAATAGACAAGACAATAGGTTCTCCCACGAAGAGCCCAAGCAATACCAATCAATAATCTGAAAAATGAGTGTACAAATGCCCCTATAAATACCCTACCAATGAACCCTAAAATAGGACTTCAAAAGTAAAGGGAGGCAAAATGTGGAGGGAAAATAGTGCGCCCTCCTACGGGCCCCCACTCCACATATAACCATATAATAAAAAGGACCCAGTGCGGGTCATAAGCATATAAAAAAGGCTTTGGGGCCTGTATATGACTAATATAAAATGCGTAACCAGAAATATACATAACCAACAGTAAATGTAAAGAGGCCTGCGGAATATATGCAGAGTAGCCCAGTAGGCCTGCATCCTGTAGTTCGTAACTCTCCCTGGCTCTAAAGAACATTGCCCCCAATGTAGGCAAAATAAGATAAGAACCAGTGCCAGAGAAAAATACTGCATCAAGATATCCCGTCTGAGAAAGGAACATCAAGAGAAGCCGGAGCATCCCGAGAAGCAATGGTAGCTGCAAGTGATCGAGCCTGATCAGCCAGGATAGGGGTATGATAAAAACCATCAATGGGCTCCCAAGTAGCCTCCTCAATAGGACGACCATTTACTTTTACCAGGCTTATAATGAATATCAAAATGAAAGGACTGTAAAAACTGAAGCCAACGGTACTGACGATCACTAAGATCCTTTTGTGTATACAAATAACGAAGTGACTGGTGATCAGTAAAAACATCAAACGGAACACGATACAGATAATGACGCCACTTCTTTAAAGCAAAAATGATAGCAAGCAACTCTTTTTCATGAGTGGAATAGCGCTGCTCATACGAACGAAGACGACGGGATTCATATGCAATAACACACTGACGCTGACGTAACAAAGCACCTAATCCTGTGGAACTAGCATTAGTCTCAACAACAAAACGCTGGGAAAAATCTGGAAGACATAAAACAGGGGCAGTGGTAAGCTTAACCTTCAAAGTATCAAAAGCTGACTGACATGCGGGAGTCCAAGCAAACGAAGTTTCCTTTTTCAATAGAGCATGCAAAGGAGATGCAAGAGTGGCAAAATGAGCAACTGGTTTACGAAGATGGATAGCAAGACCAAGAAACATACGAACATCATGAACATCAGCAGGCACAGGCCATGAAAGAATAGAACGGACCTTACGAGGGTCGAGACGAACAGTACCATTAGTAACAAAGAAGCCCAAAAACTCGATTTGTACAACAACAAAAGAACATTTAGAACGTTGAGCATACAGATGATGAGTAACTAACAAAACAAAAACAGAACGAACGTGCTGAACATGAAGAGAGAGAGTGGTGCTATAAATGAGGATATCGTCAAAATAAACAATGACACTTTCCAAGCAGAGGACGAAAGATGTTATTCATGACATTCTGAAAAGTGGGCGGGCCATTGGTAACACCAAAAGGAAGGATACGAAACTCATACAGAGCAAAGTGGGTACGGAAAGCTGTCTTGTGCTCATCAGGAGGATGCATACGAATCTGATGATAACCGGAACGGAGGTCAAGTTTAGAAAAGAGCTTGGCTTGGCCTAACTGGTCAAACAGGTCATCCATACGAGGGATAGGGTATTGATTACGGATAGTAAGTTTATTTAAAGCACGATAATCAATACATAGACGTTTAGTACCATCCTTCTTATCAACAAGTAAAACAGGAGCACCAAAAGGACTGTGGCTAGGAACAATAAGGCCTTGACGTAATAAATCAGACACCTGACGATGGACTTCCTCGCGCTCAACAATAAACATACGAAAAGGAGGACAAGAAGGAGGTGATGCAGAGGAAACAAGGTCTATATGGTGGTTGACATCTCGTAATGGTGGTAACTGAGTCGGCTCTCTAAAAACATGCTCAAATACACGCAACAGTTCAGAAAATACCTGTGGCAAAGGTGGTGCATCCGCAATAGGCTGAACTAGCTGAACAAAAAGAATAGCCGCACAGTGGGCCTTCGGGAGGCTCCGTATGAACTGCTTTCCGGAAATAAGCTGATAGTCCTGCCGAGAATCAATACTGGAAAATATATGCTGAGTACCATCATGAGAGAATGTCAATGTCTGCTGCTGGAGGTCTACTGTAACCGCACCAAGGGATGCAAACCAATCAGCACCGAGGATAAGATCGTACCGTGTAAGTGGAATAATATGAAAATCTGCCTGACCAAGGAAGTCTCCAATCCGATATGAAAGCTGCTGATACATCTGCGTGCTAGGAAAAGAGTGTGCGCTGGCAACCTCAACATACAGGGGATGACGCGTAATGACTGGCATAGCACGAATGCGTGTAGTAATATGACTGCTGAGAAACGAGTGAGTGCTACCTGTGTCAACAAGGGCAATAAACTCACGACCAGTGATACGTACGCGAAGACGGATATGGCGTGGACCCGACTTATCGGCCCAAGTAGCATAAGCAAGCTGAGCATTGCATACAGCTAGATCAGGGGGATCAGGAACAGGCTCAGTGGGTGTGGCAAACTGATCAACAGGTGGGTCATCATCAAGAATATGAAGGCATATGGCAGAATCAGGACTATCATCAGGTGTGTCAGCATCATGGAAATAGACGGCACTAGCAGTGGCAGGTTGTCGACAATCACGGGCGATATGATCAGGACTCTTACAGTTGAAACATAAGCGCTTCTCACGGATCTCAGACATCTCAGGCTGTGAGTAGCGACGAACAAAAACAGGACGAGGAGAAAAAGGAGGACGTGGTGCAGAAGGCAGAGTGGACGAAGGTGAACTGACAGATGTGGGACTAGCAGAGGACGGAGAGGAAAAAATAGGACGTGTGAAAGGACGCGAAGGACAAGAAACAGAGGAAGAGATGGGAGAGTACTTGTGCTGCAGTGCGGTAGCAAGGGAGATGGCGTGAGAAAGAGTGAGTGGAAAAAAAGAAGAAACATCATACCTGAGTGCGCCTCGTAGACCAGCAACGTAGCGAGAGATGAGCTCCAATGTAGAAATATCTGGGAATAGATAGGAAAGCTCTGTAAACCGTGTCGTATAAGCAGCCAAGTCACCAGTGTGAGATAAACTGCGAAAGATGTCGCGCTGTCGAATAAGCCACTGAGGATCAATCATCGCTAGGCGGAGTGCTAGCAAGGCCAGGGTGTGAAGCCGTCTGGCGAAACATGCGCCACCAAGTAGCAGCACGGCCCTCCAAATGTAAAGCAGCCAAATGTATCCGCTGAATGTCAGTGTTAGGAAACATAAGGAAGTAGGTCTCAAGCTTAGAATACCAATTCTCGAGTTCATTCCCATCGGATGACCCAGAATACACAGTAAGCTGAACCTTATCCTTAAAGTCTCGTGGCAAAGGACCAGAAGATGAAGGAGTCTCGGGTGCTGGAAATGTACGCTGTGGGGGAACATGTGGAGATAGTGGAGAAACACTGGACTGTAATGATAGTGTAGCAATCTGGGCAGAAAGAGCAGTGAACGTCTCTCGTAACTCCTGGCGTAAATTAGTGCGTACATCACTCACGTCTTCCCTAAGACGATCTCGGAATTCATGCCGTACTTCGTCAAGGTAAGTGGAAGACGGTATGCGAGGCTCAGAAGATGTAGGGGAAGTATCCATGGTCAAGGAATGCAGGAAGTGAAGAGAGTGTAAGAAAAACTTAATATCGGAGGGAGCCGACTTTTGTCGTCACCCCAAATACGCTTTAGGTACACAAACGACACTAAGAGCAAGAAAGGAAATGACAAATGTCAAGAAAAGGTGTGGAAAGCAAGGTAAAACCAGCAAAGATACCTCTCGATAGAGCTCCAAGCGTGTGCGAAGAGCTGGCTGGAAAATGTGACCACAAGGAGAATGAAAGTGGGCGCTGGACAGCCTCCAATCAATGCTGAAAATATGGCTGGAAATCTGTAGAAAACGTGATGAAATAGGGCGATGGACAGCCTCCAATCAAAACTGAAATATGGCTGAAACTCTGCTGGAACAATGGCTGAAAAATGTGATGAAGTAGGGCGCTGGACAGCCTCCAATCAATGTTGAAAAGATGGTTGGGAATCCTCTCCCTGAATCAAATGGAGGATTCAAAAAAAAGAGGGAAAAGGATTTGGAACTTGGGCGCCGGAAATAATCTGCCCCAAATTTTTTTTTTTCCGACCGCCAAATTTAGCGGAAGTACTTCCGCTAACTATCTGCTAAAGCTCCGCCAAGGAAAATGCTCTGATGGGAGTTGGTCCTCCTCCAAACTGTGCTGAATGTTGCTGAAGCAAAGAGACGAAAGCCCTCAGCAAAGAGAGAAAAATCAGCAAGGAAAATGGGCACCCAATCAGAAAATCAGATCTGAAATTCAACAATCAGGAAAGTGCTCTGATACCAAGTTATGATCAAAATCTCAGGTGTTGAATCAATGAAGCATAAAAGACAACCATAGACTAAAGCCCTACAAGCAATAGACAAGACAATAGGTTCTCCCACGAAGAGCCCAAGCAATACCAATCAATAATCTGAAAAATGAGTGTACAAATGCCCCTATAAATACCCTACCAATGAACCCTAAAATAGGAATTCAAAAGTAAAGGGAGGCAAAATGTGGAGGGAAAATAGTGCCCATACGGGCCCCCACTCCACATATAACCATATAATAAAAAGGACCCAGTGCGAGTCTTTGCTGTCCCGCAAAGTCGACAACGGCCACCGTGGGACTGTTTTGGGCTGTTTAACAGCCATGTCTCTTCTTACAATTTGCTGTCCAAGATCTTCCGACACCGCACTTGGCTGTCCAAGATCTTCCAAAACTGGTCCTTGTTGTCCAACACTTCCTGCAGATTGATTTTGAGCAACAACGGGCGGTTCTTGATGAACATTAGGCTCTAAACTTGATGAGGTGTTGGGCAGGTCGAAACTGGTTGATTGCTGCCCCTTGTCTCCAGCAATAGAAGATGGTACCGAATCTGGAAAAACTTCAACATTCAAGATATGAGTTGGGGCCATAACTCTTCTTCTTCTACTGTCACAAGTATCAGTAATGAATTCTTTTCATCAAAATGCACAT
The DNA here is from genome assembly GCA_029204225.1 of Diphasiastrum complanatum. Lineage (NCBI taxonomy): Eukaryota > Viridiplantae > Streptophyta > Lycopodiopsida > Lycopodiales > Lycopodiaceae > Diphasiastrum > Diphasiastrum complanatum. Next base: position 92,119 of record MU831605.1, read on the forward strand.
CACGACTAACAACAATCTTGTTAGTGCTCAAATTGAACAGCCTATAGCCTTTGCTTTCACTACTATAGCCAACAAAAATGCATTTAACTCCTTTATCCTCAAGCTTTGTATGAAATTTATTTGGAACAAAAGCATAAGCCGTACAACCAAAAATGCGAAAGTGAGAGATTGTATGCTCTTTCCATACCAAACTTCATAAGGAGTTAATACTTTCAATGCTTTAGTAGGACAACGATTGCTTATGTATGCTGCCGTTATAACTGCTTCAGCCCAAAACTTGCAAGGCAGCCCCTTTGCTTTGAGCATGCAACGGGCCATCTCCATAAGTGTGCGATTCTTTCGCTCAGCAACACCATTTTGTTGAGGCGTATAGGGAGTTGTTATTTGATGTAGAATTCCCTTTTCTCGAAGAAATGCACCGAACGTATTCTTAATGTATTCCCCTCCTCGATCGGTGCGTAGGGTCTTCAAAGAATGCCCAAACTGATTTTCCACCATTGCTAGAAAATCTTTGAAACGTTGAAAAACTTCCGATTTAGCCTTCATAGGATAGATCCATGTAAAACGGGAAAAGTCATCAATAAAAGTCACAAAATAGATGCACTTTCCAATGGATTCGGTCCTCATTGGACCACAAACATCACTACGAACCAAATCAAATTTATCAAGAACCACTATAGTTCCATCAATTGGAAAAGGTTTCTTTTGAAACTTTCCAAGTATGCACCCCTCGCATACATGCCCTTCCGGCTGCTCAATAGTAGGAATGTCTTCTACCATATTAAATGTCTTCAACTTCTTCAAACTTGCAAAGTTGAGATGCCCAAACCTTGTGTGCCACAATTCAGCCAACTCCAATGATTGTGATGTAGAAGCAACAAGACATGTAGAGGGAATTCGTCGCTCATAGGTATCCATAATGAATAAGCCAGCATGCATTGTTCCCGAAACAATAAACAAGAGTGATCTTTTAGGATCCTTGACAAGACACTTATCTTCTTTGAACTCAACAACTAGTCCTTGCTTTAACATAGTTGAAACCGAAAGAAGATTCTTCTTGATTCCCGGAACTTAAAGCAAACAGTGCTGAATCACAAAACTTCCTTTTAATGGCCCAATATATTTGGAAAACACATGACAGCCCATCATATAAAGCCTCCTTCAGCTGCTCAAAGCGTGTCATCAACTTTTATCCAACGAACTGAAGAGACCAAAAGCAGTGCATGTATATATCATTTGAGAAAATAATGAACTTTTAATTTGGCTATTATGAAAAGTGTATGTTAGTTGTATCAAGAATCAAGTAGATTAGAGTTAATCTTTTATTAAGTAAATGTTCTCTGTCATGTTGTGGAAATCCAAGCCTGTTAGGTTTCTGTTATGTCGATCTGATGATTTCTTTTGATTGTGATTATTCTTAGACAGGGCTGCTTGGGAAGACACTTCTGGAACTGCAGCCTAACCGTGGAGATATTCTTCCTCCTCACAAGGTAGGAAAGCTAGTTTTTCAATTAAAGCTATGGACAACTTTTTAACATCCATCAAACTTTGTGATTGTCATTCAACACTTGCACTTTAGAGCAAGATGTGCCCGGTATGTGGCTTCAAAATGTCCTGTATTTTAATTGAGTGTTGTTGCTATTCACGGGTGCATTTTGTTTGTGCACCTCTATAATTGCGAGAACTGCACTTTTTTGCAGCTGACCCCACACGATGTGGTGGTATTGAAGTCAAACAAGGCAGATTCTACTAGTGCAGCATTGGGACAGGGAGTTGTCTATCGTTTAAAGGTTGAGTATTAGGACTTTGTTTTTCCCAACTTCAAACCATGATTAAAATAATGCTTTGCCTCTGTAACTCCAGAAGTCTTGTAGCTTTTTCCAATGATCAGTACATTGGCAGGATGACTGCATCACAGTTGCTGTTGATGATATACCTGAGGATGGGTTGAATTCATCTCTTCGACTGGAGAAAGTTGCAAATGAGGTAATAATAAATTAATAAATAAATAAATATATATATAGCTTACCTTACATACATTCACCACCAAGTCTATTTTTTCCCTGGTTTGTATAAATCTGAAGGTGACAGTCACTACTTTTGCACAGAATTTGTGCAAAGTGCACGAACGAAAATGTCTCAATAGATAATCACTTATTAGGATGACAGCAAGGGAGAAGAAAGCTCAATTTTTTGAATCATGTTTTGTTATTTCGGTACTAGCTTCAGCTTGACTACTTTGTTTTGTTTTAGCAAACTTGAATGCAACTTTTCATTCTTTGCATCTATATCACTGGCTTGACTTTGGAAACTGTGGTGGCATAAGCTCAGTGATTGTTTTCTATGGTTCTAAAGTTCACACGCATTCTTGGCAGCATTAACTTATGCTACCCACTTGTTTGGTAAGCTTCTCCATCTTTTCTGATTAGTTTGTCCTTTGAAGCTGATAGAATATTTTGGAGTTTATGGATGGAAAACCTTTAGCCCCATTTGAAGATATTTCATAGATACTTAAGTCTCCATGAAAGCCCAAATGGATGGACAAACCTTTAGCCCCATGAGAAGAAATGTATGGATGGACTTTTAGCCCATAGGATACCATAGAGTTGATGTAAATAGGCCAAGTTTGATAAGTTATTTATTAAGGACCCAATTGCTATACTAGCTGATTGTGCTAATCATAAAGAGAGATCAATTCTTGCAGCTGGAAATAGAATTGTCAATCAAGTTTGAGTAAACGGGTTCTCACCTGCTACTTGAAGTTATTGCAGGAATACATTCTGGTAGTAAGGCTGTAGACTTTTATTCTATCCAAGAACCTTTTCGGGATATATAATGTTTCTTGGTTTCCAAGGGGAGGCTCGAACCTGAGACCAAAGGAACTTTGGATGTCAAGCTAACCAATTGAGCCAACCCCATTGGTCGGGATATATAATGGTGGAGGCTGTAGTTAATAGATATGAATATAATTCTTTGTATCACAATTGGTTCTATCATTTGACAATAAACACTATCTATGCTAACAGCTTAAATATGATAATCACTTGTATCATAAAGAATTATCTTACGAGTACCCTGGCACATCATTTTTATCATTTTTGAAACAATTTTTAAGTATAATGGCTTCTATTAGTGAGACCCCCTTACACATTATTTTCATTGTATCAGAACAAATTTTCAGTATAAATGACTTCTGTTCAGTGAAACATGTTGCTTGATATCTGATTTAACAGGTACACCTTAGTCAATGAAGACTTATAACTATTGTAGACCTGCTCAATCCTTTTTATGTAGGTATTTACATGAATAAAAGAGCATGTAGAACAGTCCTTTTGGTCTTGCTGCAATTTGTGCTATCCTATAACATGCACTTTCTTTGCAACTGTCTACTTATTGCAACTCATCTGATGGATTTGAGCCACCCACATCAAGAACTACGTGTGATGTAACAACTACTTAACATAGCATACAAATATGTGTTTTCCAGTACATTGAAGAAAAATTATATTTAAGGGAAGTTGGATAAGTGCAAGATTGGGTACCTTTTAGTGAAAAAAGTAAAGATATGTCACCAGTTTCCAGTGTCACTCCTAACCTCTTATTTTCTGCAAAAACTAAAGCTCAAGGTGGTTGGAAAGGAAAAAGTTCAACATGTAACAATGTGAAATCTCTATACGTACATACAATCTCAGATCTAGCTGGTTGCCAAATATGGTGCTACATTAAGAGCGATAAGGACAACTACAGGATGGTAGTAACACTCAGTGACTTAGCTACAATAACTACTGGTAGGCATTTAGTTGTGTAATCGAAAATAAATAATGACTAGTTCCAGGTGAGGTACCACTAAGTTAAGTTTGGCCAAGTTTCTCTAGGGGTCATTGATGGTTTAGTTTCTCTCTTCAACATGTATTATTGGACTCTCCCCATTGTTGATCAATTGTGATTAAATTACGGCAAAAAACAACACGGAAAAGTGAGCATCACATTCAAAACTCGACATACGTGCCGTAAGGACGAAAACCGACACTACTGGCAATCTTCTAAGCATAAAGAAACATAGCCTGACATCCTACAGCTCACTTCACAATTTAGGTCAAAAAATGACACAAAAAGAGTGCACCATATTCATAAGTCGAGTCTCGACGCATGGGCCAGAAGTGTGAAAACCAACACTCCCGTCATTCTTGTAGGCATTAGGAAATACAATCTAGCATCTTTCGGGCCCTCAATCTGATAACTACAACTTATATCACAAAGTAAAACACCAAAAGAGAGCAATGCATTCATAACTTCAAGTACACATCGTAATGGCCAGAACATAGATTCTAGGCATTCCTGTAGGCATGAGGAAACACAGTCTAGCACTTTACATCACCCCAATCCGACACCTACAACTAGTTCTATGCATTTTTCAAAAATCATGTGGGCCTACCAAAAACCGGGATCTGATGATTTCGAGCTCCATGCTTGTTTCCTGTGCTTGACATTGTGCCCACCGTGTCCCAATCGCTGAGTAGATGCTCGTAGAGTGCTCATACGCCTCGATTTGACATGCATAAAATCTTTTACGACACTTTTTCTCCTCCAGTGCGTGTGGCCGGAATGCAAAAAAATTTGCAACTTTATATTGCAAATTTTTTTAGAGTTCCGCTGTCCAGAATGCTACCCCCCTAGAACGTGTTCCGTTGTAATGGATATATATATATATATATATATATATATATCATAGATCCAGCGGTACCAGGATCCGCGGATCCCGGTACCGCGGATCTAATGTGGTACCGCGGATCCATACTGATCCGCGTTACCACAATACATATTATTTTTTAATATATAATATTTTTTAATATTTAATATATTACTATATCTTTTTTTAACCTAATCCCCCCCCCCTCGCTTCATCTCTCTCCCTGCCGTCGCCCTACTGTCCGCGCCCTCTCTGTTGTATGCCCATCGCCCTACTGTCCGCGCCCTCCCGGTTGTCTTTGCATTGCACTGATCGTGTCCGCCCCTGCTATTGCTATTTCGGCCTTTATTGTGGTTTTTTCAAGCCTTCCAACTCCTATCGCACCCACAGAGATCTCTGCCTTCTTTCCCCAGTCCTTTCTACAGAGATGGTGCATTCCAACCTTGCCGATCTGTGGGACGAGGTGGACATTGTCAGGCGGGTTCCCGACAAGTCCAACAAGTCCGGTGGAAGGATCGTGCGCTGTTGATATTGCCTGACCGAGTCCCTTGCCACCCTCACTCGCCTTAAAGGCCACCTACTCGGCGCACGCGCGAGAGATGGTGGCACACTGAATGCTGCCCCCTGTGCCAGCATGTCCGTTCCCGTCAGGCAGCGACTTTTGGATACCTACGGGCCACATCTTGTGGCGGGGGGGAGCACCATTTCGGAGGGTGTTCTTCGGTTTTGCACCGCTCCTTACGTGGTTGACCCCGAGATGCTGCCTGCTTGGCTGGCACGCACGAGGAGAGGGAGTGCATCCTCGTCCAGTCCCTTTGGCCCTCGACCCCCTCACGCACCCCCATCTGCACCCATTCCGGTGGATCCCGTCCCACCGCGTCCGCCAGTTGCCACTGCGGTTCCACCACCACCTACTGTTGCTCGCACTCCCCCAGTTTACGACTTTCTCATGGACTCTCCGCCTCCCGAGCAGGAGCAGGCCCCGAATGCCAGTGACGAGGCCTTCCGGGATGTTGAGGAGATCCCTTCCTCCCTCCCTTCACATCCGGATGACCTCCCTACCCAGCAGTTTTCGTATCCCATGCCAGATGTCCACCCTCCACCAGTGTACTCCACTTACGCTGCTGCACCCATCCCGGCCAGTGCATCCCACTCTCCCCATTCCACGTCTACAGCTGATGCATCCACTAGTGCCCAGCCTGTCGCGTCATCATCCATTCCCGTCACGTTTCGTGCACCGTGCTGGAGGTCCGCTACCCGTCGCCCAGCTGGGAGAGTTCTTAGGCAGCAGAGCATTCGCGGCGCGCATCAGCCGCACATGGATAGAGAGGCCACACAGGCCGCGACCAACCTGATTTATGAGCCGAACCTTCCATTTGCCATCACCGACTCTGAGGCCTTCAGAAGGGCCTTCCGCCTTGCACAGTCTGTTAGCCCTAGCTGGAGAGTCCCTAGTTCAGAGGTTGTCCGCACACACATGCTGAGGGATAGGGTCGAGTCATTGTCTAGAGAGATGGAGCCTCTACGTCGCCACTGGGCCACTTACGGTTGCAGCATCATGTCCGATGGCTGGATTGATGTCAGGAGGAGGCCGATCCTCAACATATTGGTCTCCAGCTGCATGGGCACACAGTTTTTGAGGGTAGTGGATTGCAGCAGGGGGGGGAGAGTCATATCTGCAGAGTTCATGTTTGATGTCATCAGGTCTTCCATCCTGTCCATAGGCCCACAGCATGTCGTCACAGTGGTGACGGACAATGCCACGAACTGCATTCAGATGGGTGTACTGCTAGAGGCCGAGTTCCCTCACATTGTTCATACCCCCTGTGCCGCGCACGACATAGACCTTCTGATGGGGGACATAGCTGCACTTCCTTGGGTTAGAGCCATCGTCCGTGAGGCCCTCTTCCTGGTGACTTTTGTCACCAGGAAGAGGCGTGTTCTTGCCGTGTTCCGGGTGTTCAGCCATCTGGACCTCCGTAAGCCAGCCCCCACACGCTTTGCATTCGACTTGGTGGTCATCGACTGTTTGATCAGGTGCAGGGCACAGCTTCTACAGATGGTTGCCAGTGACCTTTGGTGTGCCAATACGTTTCCGCGCACTGAGGATGGGGAGCACTTTTCTTCCACGGTGAGGGGAGACCAGTTCTGGAGGGATGCACAGACATTGTCAGGACTGCTTCGACCACTTTACATTGTGCTCCGCATGGCTGACAGTGAGGGGTCGACACTTGGACTGGTATATGAGCTCATGGACCGGATTGGACAGTTCCTGCAGCTGCCCATCTTGCAGTCAGAGAGGTAAGCAGTATAGTAATGTAATTGACCTTTATCTTTTCAGTACTTGCTAGTTTGTTTTTCTGTCAATGTTAAGTTTTTTCGTAATACCCTACACCACATGCCTCTCACCTGCAGGATGACCAAGCTGAAGTTCATCTGGGAGACGCGGTGGAACTACTTCCACAGGAGTATCCACAACGTTGCACACATACTGCATCCCCTCTTCCTCTCTCTGACACAGATCGCAGACAGGGAGCTCAAGGCCGATTGGCTTCAGTACATTCACAGAGTGGGTCCGCACATAGGTTTGGATCCTATCAGGCTCATGGAGGAGCTCGCTGCATTTCGTTTCGGCATGGGCACATTCGGCCATCCGGCTGCTCAGGATCCAGAGAGGAGGCAGCTACCCATTACCTGGTGGACCATGTTCGGTAGCACATACCCATCTATACAGCGTCTTGCACTGCGTGTCCTTTCTCAGGTATGCATCTCATTTTATCCTCCATTGTTGTGTTTCGTTGAAGTTCCACCCGTGCCACAATGTGCTGAAGTATTTCATTGCACATACCACAGGACTGTGCTGCCTCCGTGTGTGAGCATAATTGGAGCACATGGGCACTCATTCACACGAGGGGAAGAAACCGGTTGTCAGTGAGTCAGTTGGAGCGGTTGGTGTTCTGTAGCACCAACGCACGTCTCGCCAGGAGACTTCCGACCATTACGAGCGCATTGCAGGTGATAAGCTAATCTTTCATAGCATGTTGGTTGAGTCCTGGTATGTTGGTTTCATTTCTTGATAGAGTTGTCTCTCTGACATGCAAATTTTAAACCTTGCAGACGAAGATATCTGATTTGGAGCGCCAGGTTGACTTGCCTACGGACAACACCCATCCCATGCCTGCAGATGACTTGGGCACACAGTTGATGGCAGAGAGAGAGAGAGGGAGCTTGCCGAGATGAGAGAGAGAGAGCTTGGGCTTGAGCACAGAGAGCCTCCATTGTACGAGGCAGATGAGCCAGTGTCAGAGGATGATCAGGATGAGGATGAGCCCATTCGGGTTGTGTTCGCCAGATCAGTGCGGGATGAGGCATATGATACAGGTGTTGGGCACACGCCTAGAGCAGGGGTCACAGGTGCATCACGTGGTAGAGGTGGGACACATGCCATAGATTATACCGCGAGACGGGCAGGGCACACAGGGGGGCCTAGTGGCATACCTTCTTATGTTGATATGATGGAGGAGGCTCTTGATAGGGGGCAGAGTGATTTGGGTTTACCTTCCGCAGCTGCTTGGATGCGTGCATCACAGAGCCATAGGCATTTCTATGACAGCACACCAGAGGAGTCAACATATGATTTTGATTGTACCGATTGGGAGGCCATGCAGGGTCCGCATGGGGCACAGGATGAGGCACGGGTTGATCCAGAGGATGGTGCACATGATGAGTCCCAGAGCCCAGAGCATTTGTATTCGGATGCCCAGCTGGACGACTTGATTGTAGACTTGGATTCAAAGGCCCAGCAGATGCCGAGCGTCAGGGCGCCCCCATCCTCTCTAGCCAGCATGCCCTACACAGAGTCTCAGCTTGAGCAGCTACACGAGGTGCCTGCAGTTCCTCCAGTTCCTCAGAGGGTGTATGTGTGCCGCACAACACCTCCAGTGCCACCGATACCGTTGAGGCCTGCAGCCCCCCTTCATCGCCATCCACTTTTGCAGCAGCAGGTCTCCATGGCAGGCCACCATCTATGCCCAGATCTTCTCTTGCAACACCCACATCTACAGACGCTCCTCCAGTGGCAGCACCCACAGCACATCCTCCTCCATTAGCAGCACCCACGGCACCGGCTCCTCCTTTGGCAGCACCCAGGATGTACCAGTACCGTCCACCACAGCGCCCCTTTCAGTACTTATCGCCGCTGTAATTGCCTCCTACAGGGACGGCCCCTCCACATCTAGTTCCTCCACCAGCAGCAGGCCCACGGGCACACACTCCTCGGACCTATCCTCCACTATCAGCTGCACAGGGACACCAATCTTCAGCTACTCTATCCCAGCCGGCCGCAGCTTGGGCCCAGCCTAGTCAGCCAGGTGATCTGCATGGGGGTGATGAGGCATTGACGGCTCCCCTCGTCCGCAAGAGGCCAAGAAGGCCCAAGGGCACCCCACTTATGCTACTACACCCATCCCTGCCAGTGCATCCCACTCTCCCCATTCCACGTCTACAGCTGATGCATCTACTAGCGCCCAGCCTGTCGCGTCATCATCCATTCTTGTCACGTTTGGTGCACCATGCTGGAGGTCCGCTACCTGTCGCCCAGCTGGGAGAGTTCTTAGGCAGCAGAGCATTCGCGGCGCGCATCAGCCACACATGGATAGAGAGGCTACACAGGCCGTGGCCAGTCTGATTTATGAGCTTAACCTTCCATTTGCCATCACCGACTCTGACCCCTTCAGAAGGGCCTTCCGCCTTGCACAGTCTGTCAGCCCTAGCTGGAGAGTCCCTAGTTCGGAGGTTGTCCACACACACATGCTGAGGGATAGGGTCGAGTCCTTGTCTAGAGAGATGGAGCCTCTGCGTCGCCACTGGGCCAGTTACGGTTGCAGCATCATGTCCGATGGCTGGACTGATGTCAGGAGGAGGCCGATCCTCAACATATTGGTCTCCAGCTGCGTGGGCACACAGTTTTTGAGGGCCGTGGATTGTAGCAGGGGGGGGAGAGTCATATCTGCAGAGTTCATGTTTGATGTCATCAGGTCTTCCATCCTGTCCATAGGCCCACAACATGTCGTCACAGTGGTAACGGACAATGCCACGAACTGCATTCAGATGGGTGTACTGCTAGAGGCCGAGTTCCCTCACATTGTTCATACCCCCTGTGCCGCGCACGGCATAGACCTTCTGATGGGGGACATAGGTGCACTTCCCTGGGTTAGAGCCATCGTCCGTGAGGCCCTCTTCCTGGTGACTTTTGTCACCAGGAAGAGGCGTGTTCTTGCCATGTTCCGGATGTTCAGCCATCTAGACCTCCGTAAGCCAGCCCCCACACGCTTTGCATTCGACTTGGTGGTCATCGACCGTCTGATCAGGTGCAGGGCGCAGCTTCTATAGATGGTTGCCAGTGATCTTTGGTGTGCCAGTATATTTCCGCGCACTGAGGATGGGGAGCACTTTTCTTCCACGGTGAGGGGAGACCAGTTATGGAGGGATGCACAGACATTGTCAGGACTGCTTCGACCACTCTACATTGTGCTCCGCATGGCTGACAACGAGGGGTCGACACTTGGACTGGTATATGAGCTCATGGACCGGATTGGACAGGTCCTGCAGCTGCCCATCTTGCAGCCAGAGAGGTAAGCAGTATAGTAATGTAATTGGCCTTTATCTTTTTCAGTAATTGCTAGTTTGTTTTTCTGTCAGTGTTAAGTTTGCCCTAAACCACATGCCTCTCACCTGCAGGATGACCGAGCTGAAGTTCATCTGGGAGACGCGGTGGAACTACTTCCACAGGAGTATCCACAGCGTTGCACACATGCTGCATCCCCTCTTCCGCTCTCCGACACAGATCGCAGACAAGGACCTCAAGGCCGTTTGGCTTTAGTACATTCACAGGGTGGGTCCACACATAGGTTTGGATCTTATCAGGCTCATGGCGGAGCTCGTTGCATTTCGTTTCGGCATGGGCACGTTCGGCCACCCGGCTGCTCAGGATCCAGAGAGGAGGCAGTTTTCCATTACCTGGTGGACCATGTTCGGTAGCACCTATCCATCCATACAGCGTCTTGCACTGCGTGTCCTTTCTCAGGTATGCATTTCATTTCATCCTCCATTGCTGTGTTTCGTTGACCTTGCACCCGTGCACATGTGCTGAAGCATTTCATTGCATGTACCATAGGACTGCACTGCCTCCGTGTGTGAGCGTAATTGGAGCACATGGGCACTCATTCACACGAGAAGAAACCGGTTGTCAGTGAGTCAGTTGGAGCGGTTGGTGTTCTGTAGCACCAACGCACGTCTCGCCAGGAGACTTCCGACCATTACAAGCGCATTGCAGGTGATAAGCTATTCTCCCATAGCAGTTTGGTTGACTCCTGGTATGTTTGTTTCATTTCTTGATAAAGTTGTCTCTCTGACATGCAAATTTTAAACCTTGTAGACGAAGATATCTGATTTGGAGCTCAAGGTTGACTTGCCTATGGACAACACCTATCCCATGCCTGCAGATGACCTGGGCACACAGTTGATGGCAGAGAGAGTGAGGGAGCTTGCCGAGATGAGAGAGAGAGAGCTCGGGCTTGAGCACAGAGAGCCTCCATTGTATGAGGCAGATGAGCCAGTGTCAGAGGATGATCAGGATGAGGATGAGCCCATTCGGGTTGTGTTCACCAGATCAGAGCGGGATGAGGCATATGATACAGGTGTTGGGCACACGCCTAGAGCAGGGGTCACAGGTGCATCACGTGGAAGAGGTGGGACACATGCCACAGATTATACTGGGAGACGGGCAGGGCACACAGGGGGGCCAGTGGCATACCTTCTTATGTTGATATGATGGAGGAGGTTTTTGATAGGGGCAGAGTGATTTGGGTTTACCCTCCGCAGCTGCTTGGATGCGTGCATCACAAGACTGTGCTGCCTCCATGTGTGAGCGTAATTGGAGCACATGGGCACTCATTCACACGAGGAGAAGAAACCGGTTGTCAGTGAGTCACTTGGAGCGGTTGGTGTTCTGTAGCACCAACGCACGTCTCGCCAGGAGACTTCCGACCATTACGAGCGCATTGCAGGTGATAAGCTAACCTTTCATAGCATGTTGGTCGACTCCTGGTATGTTGGTTTCATTTCTAGATAAAGTTGTCTCTCTGACATGCAAATTTTAAACCTTGCAGACGAAGATATCTGATTTGGAGCGCCAGGTTGACTTGCCTACGGACAGCACCCATCCCATGCCTGCAGATGACCTGGGCACACAGTTGATGGCAGAGAGAGAGAGAGGGAGCTTGCCAAGATGAGAGAGAGAGAGCTTGGGCTTGAGCACAGAGAGCCTCCATTGTACGAGGCAGATGAGCCAGTGTCAGAGGATGATCAGGATGAGGATGAGCCCATTCGGGTTGTGTTCGCCAGATCAGTGCGGGATGAGGCATATGATACAGGTGTTGGGCACACGCCTAGAGCAGGGGTCACAGGTGCATCACGTGGTAGAGGTGGGACACATGCCACAGATTATACCGGGAGACGGGCAGGGCACACAGGGGGGGGCAGTGGCATACCTTCTTATGTTGATATGATGGAGGAGGCTCTTGATAGGGGGCAGAGTGATTTGGGTTTACCTTCCGCAGCTGCTTGGATGCGTGCATCACAGAGCCATAGGCATTTCTATGACAGCACACCAGAGGAGTCACCAAATGATTTTGATTGTACCGATTGGGAGGCCATGCAGGGTCCGCATGGTGCACAGGATGAGGCACGGGTTGATCCAGAGGATGGTGCACATGATGAGTCCCAGAGCCCAGAGCATTTGTATTCGGATGCCCAGCTGGACGACTTGATTGCAGACTTGGATTCAGAGGTCCAGCAGATGCCGAGCATCAGGGCGCCCCCATCCTCTCTAGCCAGCATGCCCTACACAGAGTCTCAGCCAGGGTAGCTACACGAGGTGCCTGCAGTTCCTCCAGTTCCTTAGAGGGTGTACGTGCGCCGCACAACACCTCCAGTGCCACCGATGCCGTTGAGGCTAGCAGCCCCTCCATCGCCATCCACTTCTGCAGCAGCAGGTCTCCATGGCAGGCCACCATCTGTGCCCAGGTTTTCTCTTGCAGCGCCCACATCCACAGTGGCTCCTTCAGTGGCTCCTCTAGTGGCTCCTCCAGTGGTTCCAGTGCCCAGGTTTAGAGTCCAGGCTCTAGTGGCTCCTCCAGTGGCTCCAGTGCCCAGGTTTTCCCTTGCAGCGCCCACATCCACAGTGGCTCCTCCAGTGGCAGCACCCAGTATGTACCAGTACCGGCCATCGCAGCGCCCCTTTCAGTACATATCGCCGCTATACTTGCCTCCTGCAGGGACGGCCCCTCCACAACCAGTTCCTCCACCAGCAGCAGGCCCACGGGCACACACTCCACGGACCTATCCTCCAGTATCCGCAGCACACGGTCACCCATCTTTGGCTTCTCTATCCCAGCCGGCCTCAGCTTGGGCCCAGCCTAGCCAGCTAGGTGATCTGCATGGGGGTGATAAGGCATTGACAGCTCCCCTCGTCCGCAAGAGACTAGGAAAGCCGCCGAACAAGAAAGGCAGAGCACAGAAACAGCCAGGGAAGAGAGGGCGACCTCGCAGGGCTTCGGGTGCAGGTAGAGGTGCAGTATCATATCCAGCTGGAGCAGGTCTGGTCGGTTTGGCTTGCTTGGGGGCTGACGCGGAGGCAGATTGGGAGGATGAGGATGACGAGTCCTCCTCCTCGGATACACAGCCCATGCCAGTTCCAGACATGCATAGATATCAGTTGCGAGAGTCAGCTCGGGGCCCTGAGTTGTCTCCGGAGCATTCGTCTGAGTTAGAGCATGAGCATTGATTGTAGCTCTGGTATTTTATTTTTAGCAATTTGATATCATGTTCCATGTTTGGCGACCAGATGGTCGAACATTGTATTCAGACCATTTGCCATATTATATCCAGTGTTGGACGTATTCTATTCGCTGCACATTGTGTATTTGTCAATGTGTAATTGTGATGCTCTGTTTTCAATTTTATTTCGAATTGTATGTGCGTATTTTCAATTAGTTTCAACTACAGAGATTGATAGCAGATGCAGATCACAGAAATACAACCCCCTCTTTAGCATTTTATAAACACACATATTACACTGCATTACACCAGGCATGCGTTGCACAAAAAATAGATTGAACATTAATTCAACAGCGGTATCAAAATAACAATACGTATCCCGCCCATACGGCTGGGGCTGTTCTTTATACTATGTCAAACACTAAATGTTGCCTCATCTTATGCTGAAAACCACATAACAACAGCCAGCCACATACGGCTGGATCCTATCCACTCTAAACATTTCTACGGATCCTCCACAGACTCCTCGCCCTCGTCAGATGCATTGTCTCGAACTGGGTCTCATTGGCTCTCACAGCCTCTTTCTCACAGCCTCTCACTGCCTCGTGAGTGCCTATTTAACCCCACAGCCTGTTCCCCCATGTGCAGTTGTTGATGATCCCTCCATGTGCCCTTGTACCTGTCCCCATTTGTTGCTCCCCCACGTGCTGCACTCCCATTGGCCCCATGGCCTGCTCCCCCACAGTGCCCATGTGCTACTGTACCTGCCCCATGTATTGCTCCACCACATGCTGCACTCCGATTGGGTTCGTGGTCTGCTCTCCCACAGTGCCCATGTGACGGTGTACCTGTCCGGATTTGCTGCTCCCCCACATGCTGCACTCCCATTGACCCCAAGGTCTGCTCCCCAACAGTGCCCCCTGTACAGTCCCCCCTTTTTTCTAAACCCTGACACTTTTTTTTTCAAATTTTTTACCCTAAAATACCCTAGTAAAAGGGGTTTTTAATAAAAAAATAATAATAAAAAATATTATTATTATGGTGCCGCCCTGGTACCGCGGGTCTGAGGGCGGCACCATAATGGCGGTACCACCATTATGGTACCGGCGGTACCATGGGGTACTATGATATATATATATATATATATATATATATATATATATATATATATTATGTTATGTATGAATATGAATATGAGGGAGAGAGGAGGATTATTGTTGGGATTAAGGAGGCCTTCGCCCACCTAGGGATGGGAGCTGTACTCATAAATTGACAAATTTTTTTTCTAGTTAGTTAGATTTGTAACCAAAATCAAATTTGACCCCTTGGAGGTGCCTTTCCTGAAATTAGTTAATTTAGCCATTAGCCACTTCCTTTTGAACTCGAAACATTCTTGTTGCATGTACATGATCTTCTACAAGCCTTACATCCAACGCACGGGTATTACCTGTTGACATCAAGTATAGCTAGGCATTTGGTATCCCCCAAAGGATTAAACACTACCATTTTCTATGACCATGGTACTTGACCCTCTTTAAGTACTTACCATGGTCCATAAAGTAATCAAGCCTCTGATTACAGGGAGTAATTAGCCCCTTTGACCGCTTGGATCATTCTGTGGCCTCAAGTCTTTTTGACCACTTAACACCTGTAGCATGCTATTTAGCTAAATGAATTTAAAGTTCATGATTACATTTTAGACAGATTACATTGCTCCCCCTTGTATCTATGCAGATTACTTAAAAAACTTCGCAAGTGCTTGTAGTTGATAATGCCATCAAAATGTGCACAAAAGCCATCATGCACCCAATTTTTGTAATTGATTGCCAAATGACAATTTTCAAGAAAGAATCTGGGGTGCTATAGCATAGATTAATAAGCCATTGACTTGGATCTTGTGGTGTGGGTTTGAAAGTTGTATTTTTCTGTCTTATTGGGACTTGATTTTAGTGGATTTTTGACAAGAATCAGAGACGTGAGTACCGCGGGTCTGAGGGCGGCACCATAATGGCGGTACCACCATTATGGTACCGGCGGTACCATGGGGTACTATGATATATATATATATATATATATATATATATATATATATATATATATTATGTTATGTATGAATATGAATATGAGGGAGAGAGGAGGATTATTGTTGGGATTAAGGAGGCCTTCGCCCACCTAGGGATGGGAGCTGTACTCATAAATTGACAAATTTTTTTTCTAGTTAGTTAGATTTGTAACCAAAATCAAATTTGACCCCTTGGAGGTGCCTTTCCTGAAATTAGTTAATTTAGCCATTAGCCACTTCCTTTTGAACTCGAAACATTCTTGTTGCATGTACATGATCTTCTACAAGCCTTACATCCAACGCACGGGTATTACCTGTTGACATCAAGTATAGCTAGGCATTTGGTATCCCCCAAAGGATTAAACACTACCATTTTCTATGACCATGGTACTTGACCCTCTTTAAGTACTTACCATGGTCCATAAAGTAATCAAGCCTCTGATTACAGGGAGTAATTAGCCCCTTTGACCGCTTGGATCATTCTGTGGCCTCAAGTCTTTTTGACCACTTAACACCTGTAGCATGCTATTTAGCTAAATGAATTTAAAGTTCATGATTACATTTTAGACAGATTACATTGCTCCCCCTTGTATCTATGCAGATTACTTAAAAAACTTCGCAAGTGCTTGTAGTTGATAATGCCATCAAAATGTGCACAAAAGCCATCATGCACCCAATTTTTGTAATTGATTGCCAAATGACAATTTTCAAGAAAGAATCTGGGGTGCTATAGCATAGATCAATAAGCCATTGACTTGGATCTTGTGGTGTGGGTTTGAAAGTTGTATTTTTCTGTCTTATTGGGACTTGATTTTAGTGGATTTTTGACAAGAATCAGAGACGTGAGTACCGCGGGTCTGAGGGTGGCACCATAATGGCGGTACCACCATTATGGTACCGGCGGTACCATGGGGTACTATGATATATATATATATATATATATATATATATATATATATATATATATATTATGTTATGTATGAATATGAATATGAGGGAGAGAGGAGGATTATTGTTGGGATTAAGGAGGCCTTCGCCCACCTAGGGATGGGAGCTGTACTCATAAATTGACAAATTTTTTTTCTAGTTAGTTAGATTTGTAACCAAAATCAAATTTGACCCCTTGGAGGTGCCTTTCCTGAAATTAGTTAATTTAGCCATTAGCCACTTCCTTTTGAACTCGAAACATTCTTGTTGCATGTACATGATCTTCTACAAGCCTTACATCCAACGCACGGGTATTACCTGTTGACATCAAGTATAGCTAGGCATTTGGTATCCCCCAAAGGATTAAACACTACCATTTTCTATGACCATGGTACTTGACCCTCTTTAAGTACTTACCATGGTCCATAAAGTAATCAAGCCTCTGATTACAGGGAGTAATTAGCCCCTTTGACCGCTTGGATCATTCTGTGGCCTCAAGTCTTTTTGACCACTTAACACCTGTAGCATGCTATTTAGCTAAATGAATTTAAAGTTCATGATTACATTTTAGACAGATTACATTGCTCCCCCTTGTATCTATGCAGATTACTTAAAAAACTTCGCAAGTGCTTGTAGTTGATAATGCCATCAAAATGTGCACAAAAGCCATCATGCACCCAATTTTTGTAATTGATTGCCAAATGACAATTTTCAAGAAAGAATCTGGGGTGCTATAGCATAGATCAATAAGCCATTGACTTGGATCTTGTGGTGTGGGTTTGAAAGTTGTATTTTTCTTTCTTATTGGGACTTGATTTTAGTGGATTTTTGACAAGAATCAGAGACGTGATGCCGAGACAAGCAATGAATGTGCAATGTTGCACTAGTTTTTGTCAGTACAGGTTGATTGTTGTAAGCGCTGATCATGTGATGTCCATTTTTTATATAATTTGGTGGTCTTGACATTCTCTCATGCCTTGGCCAATTAATAATCCTGAGTACTTTTAAGAATGTCTCATTCTACTCCACTCTTTTTGGACACCTTTGATTTGTGTATTTTTTTCTTGTTATTGTTTTTGTGTAGCTTCATAAGTATATTTGAGGTATTTGTTAAGGACTTCTACTAGACTTAGCTAGATTTGCTCTATTTTTGCTCTCTTATAAGTGGTTCCTTATTCAAAACTTCACGTGTATTACACATTTTATTTAAATGATATGCCAGAAAGGATTTGGATGATGCTTAGTCATTCCCTTATTTGGAGAATCTTTGAAGATACCTCTTGCATTTCCCAGTCACTTTTTGGTTCTTCAATGTTGGTATATCTACCTTATGGACTTGGTAGGACTTTGTCAAATTCATGGAGACTGTCCTTCAGCTTTCTGAGCAAATTTGCATAATAGGTGACATATCGTCGGCTGAAGGACACTCTGGTTGAGCTCAGCAAGGGTGTACTACAGGGTCCTGCAGCAGATTTGGTTCCGGTGTTGTTTGGGAGTAAACGTCCTACATTCTCACAAAAGCCAATATCGTTTAGTCCTTTCAACAAGGGTCTTGATAACTCCCAGGTCAATTATTAACTCTTGCATTGTCTTCGTTTTGGTAGAACTTCATACTCTACACAAGATTCTCTGCAGTTTTACACAATGATTATCTGGAAGTATCCTATGATGTATTACTTAATGTAAGGTAGATCAATCAATGATTAATTTGCTCATACATTCACTCTTTTACACTTGTGACTTAACTATTTAGATCTTAAAGCTCCAAACTCATTACCAACAATTGAATAGCATTAGTGGCTATTCATACTAAGCAAAAGCTACCTCCCTTCAATTGACTTGGAGGGAAGTACAAAGATTCAAATATTAGGTGACAAAGGAACCATGTAAGATAGTGTTCCTAGGCTGCCAAATGTAATCAAACATGCATGGCCAATTATAGAGAAGTATGGGCCATTCGAATAGCTTTGGATATCTCACTTGTTGGGATCCTGCATGACGACACCTTCTTATGCCATTCTTGGGCTATTAGAGTGCCTTGAGCCACTTACAACATCGTTCTGATTCTTTATGTGTTGCATTTACATCAACTTATTATTGTTGTTTTATAGTAGTACCATGATGACCAAGACATTAGTGATATATTCATGGCAAGATTTACAGTTGATACATTGTGCTTTGTAGATTTATGTGTTGCTTTTGGAATACTTTTTGTGATGACTTATGTGCTCTCCTTCAATATCTTCTTTTTGTGATGACTTTTATCCTCTCCTTCAATATCTCCATGGGTTAATACATTTTGTGCAGTGTTTCCTCGAAACGCGTTCGAAACGGGCCGTACGAAACGACCCTGTTTTGAAACGTTGTTTCAGTTTTCGAAACGCTTAAAAATTTATTAAAAAAATGGCCAATTTTTTTCCGAAACCGCACCATAAGCTTTGTAGTATGTACTGGCAATGGGCATGAACAGATTCTCGCAACCTAATAACCTATCCATGACAGTATCAATAATTGACTGAGGAAGGTGACCATAGTCACCATACACAGCGTCTCCTCTTGAAATTGCATTCTCTAGAGCATTCTTGTGAAATTGGATGTATCTACTTGTTACTAGACTTTCTATGACATCTGTAACCCCCAAAACCCTCAAAAACGCATTTTCAAAAAAAAAAAAAAACCTAAAAAAATTTCCCGTTTCGAACCTGAACCAGACGTTATTACCACAAGGCCTTTCTTCTAGTTTTTAGGGTTGAGCCATTTTTTAAGCCCAACATTGAGGCCAATGTTTTAGAAAGTTAAGGAGTGTTAAGCACACACAAGAGTATCACAAAAAAAAGTAAACACGACAACCCTAATAGCAACTTGACAACATCGTCAAAGGCCAAGCGTATGTGGCAACTAGGAGTGCCAAGGAATCCGAAATATACATAGATTAACTTAGCAAACAGCTAGAAGGAACACCTGTGCAGCAATCCAAGGTATCCATCATGCCCAAGAATGTATAGTCGTATCCATAGAAATAGGATTAACACCCCCAAGGAATCTATTAAGCCCAAGAGTGTATAACATCAGCATCGATTGGCACAAATCCATATATGAAAGGACAAAGATATGAAAGAATACGTGGATATATAAGCATTGCATTGAGATAAGCAGCAACGATCATTCGTGGAATGTGATTTGAACAAGGCCCGAATACAAGCTATATGTGACCACCAATAAAGATGCAACCATATGCCATATCTAAATGATGAAAAATATTATTTGGAATTGAAACAGGTACACATCAACTAGAGTAAGGATTAAAGGTAAGTAAAGGAACCAAGGATATCGATCAATAGCATGAGTATACAAGCACCAAGGAATAAACCTTGCATATCGAACTGTGAGCCTGGTTATGTGCAACAACCATGAAGTCCCATGATTATCAATAGGAAATGTAGGAAGTACATTGGCAACTGAAGTAACTAATGTAAGGGAATTGGAACATCAAAATACCGTCGCTACACTAAATGAAGGTAACCATGCCAAACTATATGAAGTGGCCTTGTATGTTGTAGCAACCAAGCATGCCGCATATTAGTAAGTAGCAATGGAGCAAATATGTGCATACGCCCTAATATAATAGCAAGGACAAAAAATGTCTAGCCCAAACTAATGTTGGAAGCACATCAAAAAGATAGCAACATTAGAAGACCGAGCTGATATATGTGGAACAACCATGGGACCATCGGACATGTCTGGAGTGTTAGGAGCAAATGAAGTAGTGGAAATAATGGAAACACCTATACAATATGACTCATAACTTGAAATACGAACTTGTGGCAGATCATCAAGAAAGAATATAATGAATCTGGTTGAAGTCTAAGCAAATCAACAGACACATTTGCAACCAAAGGATCATGAGGAATCGTTGGAAGTATAGTGGCAACTGAACCAAGTGGCATAAGGGAAGTAGTAACACCAATTGTACCATGAAGAAAATCAATATATATCTAGCATTGCAAGTGTTGACATTGAGCTGTAGGCAACCAAATTGAGCATAGTTTGGCTTGAGATCACCTTTCTTCATGCCCACGGTGATTCCTACGGCGTCAGTTTCAGCCGTTACGGCACGCCTAGCAAGATTTGAACACCACATTCCAAATGCTTGTGTTTTTTTGCCATTTTCACAAAATGACTTGTGGGCAACCGATTCAGGTGATGTCAAAGCCTAGAATGTGTTTCCACATGCCTGCAGAAACTCCTGTGACTTCCGTTCCGCCCGTCTACGTCCGTATCACAAATTTCAATTTCAAGGCCCTAATTCCATGTTTTTTAGGGTTTAGGCGTGGAGCATCGTGCAAGCATGTGCCAGTAGCGTGGTTTAATCACTCTAATCTTAAAGTTACATAGAATGACTATATACTTATTGAATGATACTTGACACCACGAGCGCCATATACACAGCAGAGAGAGGTTAGGCCCAGACAACAGACCCTTGATCGATGCGGGTGGTAGAGAGAGCAACAGGCCCGGTGCACTTAACTTGTTGGCCAGTTCTTTTACGAGTGCGACATTCCTTTTGCTATTGCTAACACTTGGGTGTTCAGGAAGTTTTGCGCACAGATGGCAGCCGTGGATGCTACATGGGCGCCTCCCAGACGAGAGGCATTGCGAGGCAGGATGCTTCGTTAGGAGGAGGAGACCATCACGCGGGAGCTGAGTTCCATTCGCTCAGCTTGGCAGATGTAAGTACTTTGTTTCCATAAACCCATTGCATGCATTTAGGGTTTACTCGTGGCGCAATTTTTGTGTGTGGCTAATGGGTGTTTTGTGGCAGGTATGGATGCACGATATTGAGTGATGGATGGACCGACATTCGTCGGCGATCCGTTATCAATGTCTTGGTTTCTTGCCTGCTTGGCACAGTATTCCTACGTGGCGTGGATGCCACTCGAGGTGGTGGAGCCATCACAGCCGACTTCATATGGGAGGTTATTAGAGATGTTATTGTTGACATTGGGGTGGAGCATGTGGTTCAGGTTGTCACAGACAACGCTTCAAACTGCAAGCAGATGGGAGAGATTATGACGAGGGAGCACCCCAGCATTGTGTGGACACCCTGTGCTGCACATTGCATAGACTTGCTCATCCATGACCTGTGTGCACTTCCATGGATCAGAGAGGTATTGGTTTTTCCATTTGCTATGCTATCTTGATTGACGCCTGCTCCATGCTGCTAAACACATCTCAACTACCGTCTAAGCTTTTTCCTGGATGTCTGTGTTGCAGATCACTTCTACGGCCATGCGCCTGGTCACTTTTGTTACCAGGAAGAGGCGTGTGCTGGCCTGGCCCTATTCCGCACCTTCTCGCACCTAAACCTGAAGAAGCTAGCAACCACACGCTTTGCGTTTTACTTCTTGGTGCTAGAGTGATTGACAAAAGTGAAGGACGCATTGCGGCGGATGGTTTCTAGCGAGGCCTTCCGAGAGTTCATGGACGTCCCACATGCGGCGTTTTTCTAGTCCACTGTGTTCGGTGATGAGTTCTGGACACGTGCTGAGGAGATTACCGGGGTCCTTATACCCATTTTCAGAGTGCTGCGCCTGGTAGACCGTGAGGGGTGCACTCTCAGATATCTTCAGGACTTGGTCGTGAAAACTTTGAGAAGTTCAGGACACTACTAATAAGTGAATCAGATTGTAAGAGAAAGCAGTAATTGAGAAAGCCAAGGTGAAAGGGACCAGACCTCAAACTATTGGATGCCCTTGAAATACAAGGGTCGATATTGGATACGCATTCCTTTTATCGATCTCCTTCGATTTTTAAGCTATTTATAGCTAGTTTGTTATGATGCACATCAGCTCTGCTCCATCACTTCTGATAATATTGTTTGTGCTTTTATTGCTATAGGTCAACATGCCTACTCCTAGGAATGATTTTCTACATTTGGTCCTTGAATGGGTGAATCTAAGCTCCAAGGTACAGTATGATCTATGGTTGGGAAATATCTATGGAAAAATGGCCCAACTTGATGCAAGAATGGAATGTGACTAAGGCATGACCAACAGATCTAGATGAGGTACCAAGGCTTGATCATGAGACATGGAGTTCTTGCCAAGAGATGGACATGCGCAGCCGAATGCCATTATTACTGAAATCACATCTTAATATATTGGATACATAGCTTTGTAGATCGCCATGCGTTACATGCCACTGGCAATTAGAAGCCTTTATTTGAGGCACAAGCATTCACGAACACCTTCACATAATTCACAAATGTCTACTGATGAGCCATATGAGGATGAGTTGTTGATAAGGTACATGTATATAGGAAGCAATCATAGCTTGTTCTACTTGAGGTACAAGCCCAGCTGCCCAGGACCAATTTTTTGAGGTATACACACTTCCAAAAGAGGTACTATTAATGCGATAGTTCTTATACTCCCACTGTTCAGGTAGCACTACATTGGGTTCTCTTCATTGCAATGACAGTTCGAAGAAGAGTTGTAACTTCCCTTAACACAGGATCTTGGGTATTATGGATCCTTATTACGATTCTCTTGAGAGGTCTACTTTTATGTTGGGTTGTCACTAAAGGTTTGTACGGCTACAGTTTGCTTTTAGTTGTATATGGAGTCATTTTCCAGCATACAGGATATCTATGTCATAGGTCTGCACTGCATTGTTGGCTTCTACACCAGAGGTTTATTTGGAGCTGGTTCTTCCTGGTATTGTATGGTTTGTATGGCGCAGGTTAGCTTGGGTTCTATCTTCAGAGTCACTTCTTGCTACTATTACCACATTATTTGTCAGTTGATCACGTGGTTTGGCCTATTGGCCCCTCTAGGATTAGGATAGTTCACTTAATTTTGTCAATAGTGACCTGGCACTCAGTCTTATTAGGCTTCTAACCCTTACATGCTAGATCTTCTAGTCAGTTATGAATAAGCACATTCATCAGGCAGATAGATTGATTTCAGAATAGCTCTTGCTTTAGCATAATCTTAGTGTAGCTGTAGCCACCTTTAGCTTCGGATCAGCTTGTTGTTATCATTGTCTTTGTGGAGAATGTTGTAATGCTATTGATGTTCAATGATTGTTCGCTCTCTTTGCAAGATTTCTCTCTATTTGATGAAGTGTGTGTGTTTAGTCAGCAACTAAGTACTATGTCTGATTTTTTATGTTTGTTTAAATTGCTAGCTAGTAGATTTCTCTTGGACTTAAGATAGTGGTTTTTTACAATGTTTTGTCAAATACTTTTTCTGTAATGTGGCACTTAGCAGGAAAGGTAATGCTTTAATAAATGAAATGTTCTCAGGCTGCTGCTGTTTCGAAGGCATTAGGTGCACATGATGTGCTCCTACTTCACGGCCCTCCTGGCACGGGAAAAACCACTGCAGTTCTTGAGATAATATTGCAAGAAGTCAAACGTGGAAGTAAAGTGCTAGCTTGTGCTGCATCAAATATTGCAGTGGATAATATGGTGGAGCGCTTAGCATGCCATAAGTATCCTCTAAATTCTTTCAAAAGAGATCTGTTCCAGCTATATTGAATTACCATCAAAACATCATGCACATTAACATTTGTAAAAGATATTCCATGTATATTCTATATACTTTATGTGGGGTTGGTTTATAATCTGAGCTCATGAATGTCCTTTTTTATGTTTACATCCTCATGTATGAAAGGGTCATTCTCCGATTCTAATGGCCTTCATTTACATCTGGATAGAGTCAAGCTTGTGAGACTAGGCCATCCAGCACGACTTTTGCCCCAGATTTTGGAGAGTTCACTTGATGCACAGGTCTTCGCATCATCATTTATGTATCAGATGCCTATATGAAATGAAATCCTCATAGACTTGCCTGATCACTTAATAGTGAGGTCTTTTTATTTTCTGAAGAAACTTAATATTTTGTGACATACATCTTGTAGGTTCTGAAAGGTGACAACAGTTCCTTGGCAAATGATATCAGGAAAGAAATAAAGGTGGGCAATAACCACTAACACACTCCGATTTGTTGTAATAGTGCTCTTACATTTTGTAGTAGATAAATGTGCATTTTAAATTATTGGTAACGCAACATACTTTCCTTTTCGGATCTTCCCTGTTCTATAATATATATATATATATATATATATATATATATATATATATATCAGAGTTGCAATGCCCGCTCTGGAACGTGTTCTGGGGCTTTGGCCAGGAACGCTGTCCTGAAACGGGTTTTTTTTAATATGGGTGTCAAATAGCAGTAAATTTTATGGGGGATCTGATGGTGATTTTCCAAATTTTTCTTAAACACTACAGGGACCCTATTTTTGTCAGATAGTATTAATTGTATTGGCCATATTTTTGCTGGATATTTTGCAAAATATTTTTGCTGAATATCCTTTAAATTTTTTTCGAACTTAAATTTTTATGCTTTTTACAGCCAAAAAACAGTATATAGAAATGTATACTCTCTTTTTACAGCATATATAATATACATAAATATCGGTCCAGAACAGGATTGCAGTGAAATGTGTTCCACTGCAACCAGGATCCGGGCGCTTGGGAGTCGCGGTCCTCCTTGTGCTCAGATCGTGCACGTCGACATGCGGTTTCCGAGCTGATATCTGCTGCGCTAGAAGGAGCGCTCCTCAGGCCCCGCTCCTCGGGCTCTTGTATCATGCCATACCAACCCATGGTGGTCATGAACACTTGAAATTTGAGTGCACTCAGACTTGCATGCATGTTTGAAAGAACTACACTTTG
The DNA here is from genome assembly GCA_029204225.1 of Diphasiastrum complanatum. Taxonomy (NCBI): domain Eukaryota; kingdom Viridiplantae; phylum Streptophyta; class Lycopodiopsida; order Lycopodiales; family Lycopodiaceae; genus Diphasiastrum; species Diphasiastrum complanatum. Next base: position 117,382 of record MU831605.1, read on the forward strand.
ATTTTCTTTTATACATGTGTTGTCCATTGTGATGAACAACAATAATAAATAAAATTGGGTTATAGATCTACCACGTGAAGGGCAGAGTGCCTTAACCTCAGTGAAATGAAAGCCCGTAGGCTTTTCCCGTCCTTATCGAGGGAGATGCTAACCTTCTCTCCATCCATCGAACACGATAGGATTCTAGTCAGCAGGTATATATTTAAGGCTAGGATGGATATACCTGTGTTAAAATTATGGGACTGATATATACTACACACTTGTTGCCCCTTCCCCCTCTTTCTTTTCCTCTCTCATTGGTGGGAGAGCTAGAGGGAGAACTTGGAACGTTCATAAAGCGAAGGATTCAGCCAAAAGGATCAAGATCATCGCCCACCTGCTCGCAAATTCAACAGTGACATCGAAGTTTTGAACGAGCTTCAACAACATTTCATGCTGATCACATCTCTTGTAGCAGTCTATCGATTGTTTGTACAAATAGACTATTTCCTAACTCCTACGTGGTGCAGTCATACCAGCACTACTACACCGGATCCCATCAGAACTCTGAAGTTAAGCGTGCTTCAAGCTTGGGCCTGAATAGTACTGGGATGGGTGACCTCCCGGGAAGTCCGGGTGCCGCACCCTCTACTACTTTTCGTTTCCAGCGTCCCCATGACATGTTTCCCCTTAACACCGCCGCACCTTCCTGCCCATGACCTCCTCTTTTTAGGGGCAATGATTTGGGCGAAGTTGTCGATTGTCGCCACGCGCGCCACCTTCGGATGTTTTCCCAAATGCCTTCTTTGGGTGGCTTGGGCTAAGCTTAGCATATGTTTCGCGAATCCGTCTAGGCGCCGTTTGCGAGCTGTCTTTCCTCCATATGCCTCGGCCACTCGGGACTTACCGAATCCGTTCCAGTGCCACTCCCTTAATGTCCGGCGCCACGCGACTTGGGCCGTTGCCCGGGTCCATCCCGGCGCCTCGCCCAGCCACTCTGTTTGGGGACATGATGTTTCCCGAGCGTGGTGTCCCGGTGCCACTCACGAACTTGTCAGGAGCCGCACGTGCGCGGCGCCTTTGGGGAGCGCGGCGTTCCGATGCCAATCCCGAACTCGTCCGGCGCCGCAAGTGATCGGTGCCCCTGGGGAGCACGGCGTCCTGGCGCCAATCCCGAATTCGTCCGGCGTCGCTCCCTCTCTGGCGGCTCGGCCCTCCCCCACTCGCGACACTTGTCTGGTGCCGCTTGCGCGGAGCTTTCGCCTCTGCCACAGCCCCGGAAAATCTGTCTCGACACCTTGCCCAGGCACTTGGGCCAGGTACTGGCGCCACTCCCAATTCCCAACCCGTCCCGCCCGGCGCTCGGTGCCCAGCTACTACCTGGGCACTTGGATGTTTTCCCATGCCTTGTCCCCTTGGGCCTTTCCCGGATCTTTCCCCTGCCCCTTTGCCGAATCTCCCCCCCCCCCCTCGCAAGTGCCAAGTCCCTGGTCTGGCCCCATGAGCCCTCCTCTGTGGACTTGACAATGGGACAAATGCTTGGGACACGAGGTTGAATCTCAGTGGATCGTAGCAGCAACGCTACTCTGCCACTTACAATACCCCCTCCCATATTTAAGTCGTCTGCAAAGGATTCGTCTCCTCGATCGCCTGGAATTGAGCTGCAAAGCGCCCGCGCGCGACTTCTTCTGTTGGCACGGGTGAGCTCTTGACACATGCTCTTGGGGATGCACAAGGCATCCCTAATATTTGTTGGGTAACAATGAAGGAGGTAGAAAGCGCCGCGTCTAGCATGGATTCTGACTTAGAGGCGTTCAGTCATAATCCTACACATGGTAGCTTCGCGCCACTGGCTTTTCAACCAAGCCCAATGACCAATTATGTGAATCAACGGTTCCTCTCGTACTAAGTTGAATTCCTATTGTGGCACCTGGCAACGGTAGGGTAAAACTAACTTGTCTCACGACGGTCTAAACCTAGCTCATGTTCCCTATTGGTGGGTGAACAATCCAACACTTGGTGAATTCTGCTTCACAATGATAGGAAGAGCCGACATCGAAGGATCAAAAAGCAACGTCGCTATGAACGATTGGCTGCCACAAGCCAATTATCGATAGGCCATGCTTTCACAGTTGTATTCGTACTGAAAATCAAAATCAAATGAGCTTTTACCCTTTTGTTCCACACGAGATTTTTGTTCTCGTTGAGACACCTGCGTTATCTTTTAACAGATGTGCCGCCCTAGCCAAACTCCCCACTTGACAATGTCATCCACCTGGATCGACATGCCGAAGCGTGCCTTAAGTCTAGAATCAGGGGCAAAGCCCCGCCTCCACCTCATGGAGTAAGTAAAATAACGTTAAAAGTAGTGGTATTTCACTTGTGTCGGAGCTCCCACTTACTCTACACCTCTGAAGTCATTTCACAAAAGTCGGACTAGAGTCAAGCTCAACAGGGTCTTCTTTCCATGCTGTTTCTTCCAAGCCCGTTCCCTTGGCTATGGTTTTGCTAGATAGTAGATAGGGACAGTGGGAATCTCGTTAATCCATTCATGCAGATCACTAATTAGATGACGAGGCATTTGACTGCCTTAAGAGAGTCATAGTTACTCCCGCCGTTTACCCGCGCTTGGTTGAATTTCTTCACTTTGACATTCAGGGCACTGGGCAGAAATCACATTTCGTCAACATCCGCAGGGACCATCGCAATACTTTGTTTTAATTAAATAGTCGGATTCCCCTTGTTCGTACCAGTTCTGAGTCGGCTGTTCACTGCCTAGGGAGAGTCCCACCGGAAAGGGGAGATGTTCTACGCCCATCGACCGATCGGCACGCGGCGGTCCACCCTCGACATGAAAGCAGCTCGGGTAGACTGCCGACAGCCTGCGGAGTCAAGCCGCAGACCCTAGGCCCAGCCCTTAGAGCCAATCCTTTTCCCTAAGTTACGGATCCGTTTTGCCGACTTCCCTTACCTACATTGTTCTATCGACTAGAGGCTGTTGACCTTGGAGACTTGATGCGGTTATGAGTACGAACGGGCCTGCTCAGTAATCGCTCCTCCAGATTTTAAAGGGCCGCCAGGGGCGCACCGGACACCGCAAGACGTGCGGTGCTTTACCGGCCGCTGGACCCTATATCCAATTTCAGGGTGGGCAGGAAAAGTAAGAGGAGGGGTATCTGAGATGGTGTACAATGACGTGGCATATGCGACCCAAATACTAAGGTCTGTGATCCGTGGTGGAGGTGACCGTGGAAGGAACTTCTTCCAGAAAGAACTTAAGGAAGAACTGAATAGGAGATCCATCATTTTCTTACCCTGGCCAATCTCATATGCAATTTTCTTTTTCTTGGTAGTTCTACAGTAGACAAGAGATATGGAAGATGGGAGCGAGCATATTTGAGGTTTTGATGGAGGTGGATGCATTCCTGATTATACCAGGGGTTATGGGGTCTATGACGTCGTTGGTGCTTGGGCTATGGGGATGGAAAGGCAATGGAAGCTGCAGTGTGGATGGTCTGGACAAGAAATAGGGACTGCTCCTCTAAAGTATGTTCATGTGGGAAATAGGTAAGGAGATCAGAGAGGGCTTCTTTGTACAATGGTGCGTTATGTGATATGTAGTGGTATGTAGGTTTCACTGTAGGGGTCGAAGAGGGGAGAGAGAGAGAGAGAGAGAGAGAGAGAGAGAGAGAGAGAGAGAGAGAGAGAGAGAGAGAGAGAGAGAGAGAGAGAGAGAGAGAGAGAGAGAAAGCTTTATTAACGTCTTTTGGGCACCCGGGGGTGCATAAGACCAAAAAGAAAATATGTACAAGCAATAGTGGGAGCATCATCCAGAGGAGGACGTGGCCGTAAAATGCTATATAAACTAGCTATGAATGAAAGTAGAACAAAGCAGAAGTGAAATAAGCCCACAACCCGGGCCAGGTATAACAGAAGAACTGCAGAAAAAGTACCAATGCCCACAACGAAAGTACATATCAGCGAAAGTAAGTGTGAAGTGTTCGCTGAGTGGAGCGTACAGTGGGCCTCGACGGAGGCGAGTACCGACTACATCTGGGCTTTTTCCGCGGTGGCACAGCAATAGGAATCTCATCATCGGAGTCATCAGCATGTGCCCTAGGCATCATATCTATTGCTGATGCACTGGTTAGACATGCATTGATTGGAAACTTTTGCTCTTCACAACATACAAATCAGCTCTATAGCATCTTTTAACACCTAGCATTTACTCGAGTATAGGGATCACTTAGGTAAGAATGAAGCTCCTCCCAAATAAGCATGGTTCCACATCACAACAAAATCAAGTCATAGTCATATGTTTACACTTACCTGATTTTACCCACTAAGCATCATGATCACTTACACTTGGTACTCTGGAGTCTGTAGATACTAATAACGTCCTAGATTGTGCCCATGGCTTGTTGCTTTTGATTAGTACTTACCATTCATTTCCCTTGGCCATTTTGCCCCTATTTCACATGAGTCAGCAGTTGAGCCTATGTCAATGTCTGTACATGACCTCTAATGTTCTGGCAGCTTACTAGAGCCACAATTGTCTTTATCAACATTTAAGATCACTTGGCCCTATTATGTTTGGTCTGTTCAAAGACATGTCAGAACAATTATTAGGGTTTAGGGCTAACAACCAGTTAGTTTAATTAAATTAGTTAGTTTGATTAAACCTAGTTTGCTCTCTCTCTCTCTCTCTAAATATATATATATATATATATATATATATATATCATAGATCCAGTGGTACCAGGATCCGCGGATCCCTGTACCGCAGATCCAGTGTGGTACAGCGGATCCATACTGATCCGCGGTACCACAATATTTAATATTTTTTAGTATATAATATTTTTTAATATTTAATATATTACTGTATTTTTTTTTAACCTAATCCCCCCCCTCGCATCATCTCTCTCCCTGTCCGTCGCCCTACTGTCCGCGCCCTCCCTGCTGTTCGCCCATCGCCCTACTGTCCGCGCCCTCCCAGTTGTCTTCGCATTGCACTGATCGCGTCCTCCCCTGCTATTGCTATTTCGGCCTTTATTGTGGTTTTTTCAAGCCTTCCGACTCCTATCGCACCCACAGTGATCTCTGCCTTCTTTCCCAAGTCCTTTTTACAGAGATGGTGCATTCCAACCTTGCCGATCTGTGGGACGAGGTGGACATTGTCAGGCGGGTTCCCGACAAGTCTAACAAGTCCGGTGCAAGGATAGTGCGCTGTCGATATTGCCTGACAGAGTTCGTTGCCACCCTCACTCGCCTTAAAGGTCACCTACTCGGCGCACGTGCGAGAGATGGTGGCACACTGAATGCTGCCCCCTGTGCCAGCATGTCCGTTCCCGTCAGGCAGCGACTTTTGGATACCTACGGGCCACGTCTTGTGGCGGGGGAGAACACCATTTCGGAGGGTGTTCTTCGGTTTTGCACCGCTCCTTATGTGGTTGACCCCGAGTTGCTGCCTGCTTGGCTGGCACGCACGAGGAGAGGGAGTGCATCCTCGTCCAGTCCCTTTGCCCCTCGTCCCTCTCAGACAGTTCCGCCTCACGCACCCCCATCTGCACCCATTCCGGTGGATCCTGTCCCACCGCGTCCGCCAGTTGCCACTGTGGTTCCACCACCACCTACTGTTGCTCGCACTCCCCTAGTTTACGACTTTCTCATGGACTCTCCGCCTCCCGAGCAGGAGCAGGCCCCGGATGCCAGTGACGAGGCCTTCCAGGATGTTGAGGCGATCCCTTCCTCCCTCCCTTCACATCCGGATGACCACCCTACCCAGCAATTTTCGTATCCCATGCCAGATGTCCACCCTCCACCAGTGTACCCCACTTACGCTGCTGCACCCATCCCGGCCAGTGCATCCCACTCTCCCCATTCCACGTCTACAGCTGATGCATCCACTAGTGCCCAGGCTGTCGCTTCACCATCCATTCCCGTCACATTTGGTGCACCGTGCTGGAGGTCTGCTACCCGTCGCCCAGCTGGGAGAGTTCTTAGGCATCAGAGCATTCGCGGCGCACATCAGCCGCACATGGATAGAGAGGCCACACAGGCCGTGGCCAGCCTGATTTATGAGCTGAACCTTCCATTTGCCATCACCGACTCCGAGCCCTTCAGAAGGGCCTTCCTTCTTGCACAGTCTGTCAGCCCTAGCTGGAGAGTCCCTAGTTCAGAGGTTGTCCGCACACACATGCTGAGGGATAGGGTCGAGTCACTGTCTAGAGAGATGGAGCCTCTACGTCGCCACTGGGCCACTTACGGTTGCAGCATCATGTCCGATGGCTGGACTGATGTTAGGAGGAGGCCGATCCTCAACATACTGGTCTCCAGCTGCATGGGCACACAGTTTTTGAGGGCAGTGGATTGCAGCAGGGGGGGGAGAGTCATATCTGCAGAGTTCATGTTTGATGTCATCAGGTCTTCCATCCTGTCCATAGGCCCACAACATGTCGTCACAATGGTGACGGACAATGCCACGAACTGCATTCAGATGGGTGTACTGCTAGAGGCCGAGTTCCCTCACATTGTTCATACCCCCTGTGCCGCGCACGGCATAGACCTTCTGATGGGGGACATAGGTGCACTTCCCTGGGTTAGAGCCATCGTCCGTGAGGCCCTCTTCCTGGTGACTTTTGTCACGAGGAAGAGGCGTGTTCTTGCCATGTTCCGGATGTTCAGCCATCTAGACCTCCGTAAGCCAGCCCCGACACGCTTTGCATTCGACTTGGTGGTCATCGACCGTCTGATCAGGTGCAGGGCGCAGCTTCTACAGATGGTTGCCAGTGATCTTTGGTGTGCCAGTATATTTCCGCGCACTGAGGACGGGGAGCACTTTTCTTCCACGATGAGGGGAGACCAGTTTTGGAGGGATGCACAGACATTGTCAGGACTGCTTCGACCACTTTACATTGTGCTCCGCATGGCTGACAGCGAGGGGTCGACACTTGGACTGGTATATGAGCTCATGGACCGGATTGGACAGTTCCTGCAGCTGCCCATCTTGTTGCCAGAGAGGTAAGCGGTATAGTGTTGTAATTGTTCTTTATCTTTTCAGTGTTTGCTAGTTTGTTTTTCTGTCGATGTTACGTTTTTTCGTAATGCCCTAAACCACATGCCTCTCACCTGCAGGATGACAGAGCTGAAGTTCATCTGGGAGACGCGGTGGAACTACTTCCACAGGAGTATCCACAGCGTTGCACACATGCTGCATCCTCTCTTCCTCACTCCGACACAGATCGCAGACAGGGAGCTCGAGGCCGATTGGCTTCAGTACATTCACAGGGTGGGTCCGCACATAGGTTTGGATCCTATCAGGCTCATGGAGGAGCTCGTTGCATTTCATTTCGGCATGGGCACATTCGGCCACCCGGCTGCTCAGGATCCAGAGAGGAGGCAGCTGCCCATTACCTGGTGGACCATGTTCGGTAGCACATACCCATCTATACAGCGTCTTGCACTGCGTGTCCTTTCTCAGGTATGCATCTCATTTTATCCTCCATTGTTGTGTTTCGTTGAAGACAATGTGCTGAAGTATTTCAATGCACGCACCACAGGATTGTGCTGCCTCCGTGTGTGAGCGTAATTGGAGCACATGGGCACTCATTCACACGAGGGGAAGAAACCGGTTGTCAGTGAGTCAGTTGGAGCGGTTGGTGTTCTGTAGCACCAACGCACGTCTCGCCAAGAGACTTCCGACCATTACAAGCGCATTGCAGGTGATAAGCTAACCTTTCATAGCATCTTGGTTGACTCCTGGTATGTTGGTTTCATTTCTTGATAGAGTTGTTTCTCTGACATGCCAATTTTAAACCTTGCAGACGAAGATATCCGATTTGGAGCGCCAGGTTGACTTGCCTACGGACAACACCCATCCCATGCCTGCAGATGACCTGGGCACACAGTTGATGGCAGAGAGAGAGAGGGAGCTTGCCGAGATGAGAGAGAGAGAGCTTGGGCTTGAGCACAGAGAGCCCCCATTGTACGAGGCAGATGAGCCAGTGTCAGAGGATGATCAGGATGAGGATGAGCCTATTCGGGTTGTGTTCGCCAGATCAGAGCGGGATGAGGCATATGATACAGGTGTTGGGCACACGCCTAGAGCAGGGGTCATAGGTGCATCATGTGGTAGAGGTGGGACACATGCCACAGATTATACCGGGAGACGGGCAGCACACACAGGGGGGGCCAGTGGCATACCTTCTTATGTTGATATGATGGAGGAGGCTCTTGATAGGGGGCAGACTGATTTGGGTTTACCTTCCGCAGCTGCTTGGATGCGTGCATCACAGAGCCATAGGCATTTCTATGACAGCACACCAGAGGAGTCACCAGATGACTTTGATTGTACCGATTGGGAGGCCATGCCGGGTCCGCATGGTGCACAGGATGAGGCACGGGATGTTCCCGAGGATGGTGCTCATGATGAGTCCCAGAGCCCAGACCATTTGTATTCGGATGCCCAGCTGGACGACTTGATTGCAGACTTGGATTCAGAGGCCCAGCAGATGCCGAGCGTCAGGGCACCCCCATCCTCTCTAGCCAGCATGCCCTACACAGAGTCTCAGCCAGAGCAGCTACACGAGGTGCCTGCAGTTCCTCCAGTTCCTCAGAGGGTGTATGTGCGCCGCACAGCACCTCCAGTGCCACCAATACCGTTGAGGCCTGCAGCCCTTTCATCGCCATCCACTCTTGCAGCAGCAGGTCTCCATGGCAGGCCACCATCTGTGCCTAGATCTTTTCTTGCAACACCCACATCTACAGACGCTCCTCCAGTGGCAGCACCCACGACACATCCTCCTCCATTGGCAGCACCAACGGCACCGGCTCCTCCTTTGGCAGCACCCACAAGACATCCTCCTCCTTTGGCAGCACCCAGGATGTACCAGTACCGTCCACCACAGCGCCCCTTTCAGTACTTATCGCCGCTGTACTTGCCTCCTACAGGGACGGCCCCTCCACATCTAGTTCCTCCACCAGCAGCAGGCCCACGGGCACACACTCCTTGGACCTATCCTCCATTATCAGCTGCACAGGGACACCCATCTTTGGCTACTCTATCCCAGCCGGCCGCAGCTTGGGCTCAGCCTAGTCAGACAGGTGATCTGCATGGGGGTGATGAGGCATTGACGGCTCCCCTCGTCCGCAAGAGGCCAGGAAGGCCCAAGGGTGCACCGAACAAGAAAGGCAGGGCACAGAAACTGCCAGGGAAGAGAGGACGACCTCGCAGGGCTCCAGTTGCTGGTAGAGGTGCTGTATTACAGCCAGCTGCAGCAGGTGTTGTTGGTTTAGACTGCTTGGGGGCTGATGCGGAGGCAGGTTGGGAGGATGAGGATGACGACTCTTCCCCCTCGGATACACAGCCCATGCCAGTACCAGACAAACATAGATATCAGTTGCGAGAGTCATCTCGGGGCCCTGAGTTGTCTCCGGAGCATTCATCTAAGTTTGAGGCAAAGCATTGATTGTAGCTCCGTCATTTTATTTTTAGCAGTTTGATATCATGTTCCATGTTTGGCGGCCAGATGGTCGAATGCTGTATTCAGACCGATCTTCATATTATATTTGGTGTTGGACGTATTCTATTCACTGCACAATGTGTATTTGTCAATTTGTAATTGTGATGTTCTACTTGCAGTTTTACTTCAAATGGTGTGTGCGTGTTTTCAATTAGTTTTCAGTACAGAGTTTGAGAGCATATCCAGAACACAGAAATACAACCCCCCTGATGGCATTTCATAATCACATACATCATATTGCAATACACAAGTCACGCATTGCACAAAAAACACACCGTACATTAATTCAACAGATGTATCAAAACTACAATACGTATTCCCGCCGCATACGGCTGGGGCTGTTCTTTACACCATGCCAGACACTAAATACTGCCTCATCTACTGATGAACATTAAATAACAACAGTCAGCCACATACGGCTAGACCCCATCTATGCTAAACATTTCTACGGATCCTCCACAGACTCCTCACCCTCGTCAGGTGCATTGTTCTGTCGCTCTCGCTCTGCCTCCCGGTTAGCCCGAGCTGCCTCCTGGTCAGCCCGACGGCGGGCAGCCCTTTCCCTGACCGTGATGAGCTGTCGTCGTGTGAAGTTCATTCCGATCTGCTCATCCAAATTCAGCTCGACAGCGGGGGCGGGGGCCACAGCGGGGGCGGGGATCTGCAGCTCTGGGTGTCTCTGCCGAGTCTCTCGCAGCATCTCTGCAATGTCTGCTTCTTGCTTCCGATGCCTTTCGTTGTGCCTTCAGACATCTTCCTCGAGCTTCCTCCTGGCTTCGCCCTCCGCCATCTCACAACACCCTGTTGCTCGAAATGACCCTCACAGCCTCTCACAGCCTCTCAATGGCTCTCACTGGCTCTCTCACAGCCCCCCCCCCACAGCCTCTCACTCGGTCTGTCACACAGCCTCTCACAATGCCTCTCTCTCACAGCCTCCCACTGGCTCTCCCTCACAGCTTCTCACAATGCCTCTCACCCCCTCTCACTGGCTCTCTCACTGTCTCGTGAGTGCCTATTTAACCCCACAGCCTGTTTCCCAATTTGCTTTTGTTGATGATCCCATGTGCTACTGTACCTGCCCCATGTGCTGATCCCCCACATGCTACACTGCGATTGGGTCCATGGTCTGCTCCTCCATAGTGCCCATGTGACGGTGTACCTGTCCGGATGTATTGCTCCCCCACATGTTGCACTCCGATTGGGTCCATGGTCTGCTCCTCCACAGTGCCCATGTGCTACTGTACCTGCCCCATGTATTGCTCCCCACATGCCGCACTCCGATTGGGTCCGCTCTCCCACAGTGCCCCCAGTACAGTCCCCCTGTACAGTAACATCTTAGTTTTTACCTAGTTTTAGCCTGTTAAAAGGGTTTTTTTTTTTTTTTTAAATAATAAAAAATATTATTTTTGTGGTGCCGCCCTGGTACCGCTGGTCTGAGGGCGGCACCATAACCGCGGTACCACCATTATGGTACCGCGGTACCATAATGGTGGTACCACGTGCCACTATGATATATATATATATATATATATATATATTTGTAGCGGGTATTTCCTATCCACCTTCAACCCTAGATCCAAGCTCAATCAAGCATCAAGAGATGAAGAGGATTATCTTGTTGTCACGTGGAGATTCGTTCCCATGAGAGCGATGACATAGTTCATAATCAAGCACATGCTTATGATCCACATCTAACAGTAACCATTACCACTACGGTCCATTAACACTACTCAAGCAACAATAGATCTTACTCTTCTCTCTCTCTCTCTTCTCTCTCACAAGAAGTATAATAAAGATAAACTCCAACAATCATCAAATCCAACAATTAGCAAATGCAAAGAAAACATGAGAGATGGAGGAGGAAAGAAGAAGAGCAAGGACATTCCATATCCATTCCACAAGAGGCTCAACCTGCTTGTATTGAAATGAAGAGTGAAAGTGTACAAATCATAGTTGCCGCGAAACGTTAGGTTCGTGTTTTGCGAACTGTTATGCTCCGAAAAGTGTTTCAAAACACGAAACGTGATGAATTTTTTTTTTTTTTTTGGGAAAATAGCTTATGGCTGAAATTTTTTTAGGGGAGCAATGGTCAAACCAGCGTTTTGCTTCTTAGAAGTGCAGTAGATAGGGCACAAATAGATCTTATTTTCAGTAGCTATTTGGTTGTTATTTGCTCTGATTCTTAGTAAATGTTATTGCTACAATTTGGGCTATCAGCTCTATGGATGATAATCACTTTTGCAATCATTTCACTGGAGATGTGAGGGCAATGTGCATACAGTTGGGGGCATAAATATTGGGCCCTTATCGGCGTGCATTTGGACCCCCAGTTTTATCTACGGGGGGGTGCCCCCCCTGCTATTGTCGCCGGGGGGTCCAGGGGGGGGGGCCCGAAGCAAACAGCGAGGTACAATTGCTCTATAGTTCTCTGTCTCTGTCCCACTGGAATCTTCTGTGATCGTAACGAACAAGCTAGAGGTTAGTTTTGAATTTTTATCCTTGACAGAACCCAACATGGATTAATGCACCTAAACTTGACCAAACTGTATAAAAAATGCTCAGCAAACTACACAGTAATTATGCTCTTAATTAGAGTTTTCATCTGATACCCATATTGCCCAAAAAAAAAAAAAAACGCCATAAGCTTTGTAGTATGTACTGGCAATGGGGCAAACAGATTCTCGCAACCTAAAAAACTATCCATGATAGTATCAATAATTTCAATAATTGACTGAGGAAAGTGACCATAATCACCATACACAGCTTCTCCTCTTGAAATTGCATTCTAATTTCTCTAGAGCATTCTCATGAAATTGGATGTATCTACTTGTTACTAGACTGTCTATGACATCTGTAAACCCCAGAAACCGCGCCATAAGCTTTGTGATATGTACTGGCAATGGGCATGAACAGATTCTCGCAATCTAATAACCTATCCATGACAATATCAATAATTGATTGAGGAAAGTGACCATAGTCACCATACACAGCTTCTCCTCTTGAAATTGCATTCTCTAGAGCATTCTCATGAAGTTGGATGTATCTACTTGTTACTAGACTTTCTATGACATCTGTAAACCCCAAAAACCCTCAAAAACACATTTTCAAAAAAAAAAAAAAAAAACCTAAAAAAATTTCCTGTTTCAAACCTGAACCAAATGTTTCATACGCGTTTCGAACCGCGTATGAAACGACGTATGAAACGCGCCCATGAAACATTGGGCTTGAGCTCAAATCCTACTGGCCAATCTCCACCTCCCTTATTATTTGAAATTCGAATTTTTTGGGGAACCCTTTTTTATTCACTAACTTGACTATTAGGCCTTGCGACATAAGGCCTAAAGTCCTTTTATTAACTTCTAACTAATCAAATAACTATGTGATCATCGGGTTGGACTTACACACACAGGGTGCCAAATCTCTCACTTATTAACTAGGGTTAGGGTTTCCTTGGTATCTGCAAACCCTCCAACAAAGTTTAAAAAAAAAAAGAGCATTCCAAAACTGACCATGGAATGTGTTCCGCAGCATATATGATATATGATATACATACATATATATATATATATATATATAGATATATATGTAGTTACGAATAGAGACACAGCTGATCTAGAGCTAAGCTATGAAAGCATCATAAAGTAAAGTAAATGTAAATGGACGCGAGTCCATAACTCTCCCTGACACAAAAAAAAAGACCCAACTGCCGAAAAGAAACTGGATCAAACAGCAGCAAGCCCTGGTGCATCAACAACTAGATCAACATCTGATGTAGAGGAATCAACAAGTGCAGGAGGAGCACGATCTTGATCCGCAAGTGATGGTGTATGATAAAATACATCAATAGGCTCCCATGTGGTCTCCTCAACAAGACGACCATCGAACTGGATCAAAAACTGAATCTGCCGGCAGCATCGACTATGGTGAAGGCGATCCTGGTGAATGGCAGCTGGTAAGAAAGGGAACAGCTCAGGATCAACATCATGGTGACAAAGGGAACATCTCGGCCGCGTCATCTGAAACCAAGCAATATGGAACAACCTGAAGAAGATCAAGCAGCATCCAGGAATTCCAAGGTATCCGTAATGCCCAAGATAGTAGAGGATCAGCCCAAAAGATAGGGACATCATACCAAGGTATCCAAAAAGCCCGAGAAGGTAGAACTGCATCAGCAACGGGAAGCCAATAAGGAAACTGGAAAGGAGATGGACACTCATCGCGAATAGCTGCATCATACACGTAACCATCAACCATATATGCAAACTCAGTGATAATGTGCCCCGAGAAAAGATGGCAGCATCGGAAGACCAGCACCAAGGAGTAGGAACATAAGCAGGATGACAAGCACGCTGTAGTAGCATGGAAAAGCAAGCGATATGCCAGGAAACATGGATCATAAAGGGATCATCCTGACAAAGGATAGCTAAAATGAAGAAATGTGCACCAACATGGTCAAAAGCCCAAGGTATCCATAAGGCCCATGAATGAGAAGTAGCAATGGCACACGGTACCTTCAAGGCCCCTATCATGAGAAGAGTAGCATGTCAAAAACTCCAGAAGGTCCAAGAAATCAATGCATCATCTAAAAAGACATGATGCATAAAAACAATAGCAACAAATCTAGAAATAGTAGAGGCCTCAACTGAAAAACTGTAGCCGAAAAACTCATCCAGAAAGACCTCATATGGACATACCAATCCATCATAGGATACACCAAAAACGGATGGAGAATCGGATGACCCATCGGAACTGGCCGCAAGTGTAATCCCAAAGTACACACCAGACGCACAAGTGAGGAATAGAAGAAATGCACTAGAACGAGGAACAGGATCCCCAACATCAGTAGCAAGCATCGGATCAATATCCACGTGTAGCTGGGAATGAGTATCAAAGCACATATGAGCAATACTGAAGTATATGGCGGCAACATCCCCAAAAACTATCCAAGAGAGGAGAAGGAACGCTCTCAAGGTAATCTGATGGTCTCGAAAAACCAGAACAAAGTGGCAACTCAGCATCGGAGACCAAGCGATATGGAGCAACCTGAAATGACGGGGAATCTGAAGATCACCTGGACAAACAGTAGCTGGAACGGAGGCAATAACCCAAGCCATCAGGATATGCCAAGCCTGACAATGAGCAACAATCCAAGGAACAGATAGAGAGCCACATGCATAATCATAGAGATATTCGCACCATAGGCGATCAGTAATATGGAAAAACCAGCACCAATCAACAGGTCCAAATGGAAACCAAGCTATACGTAATAACCAGGAATGCCATATATCCATAGCATCGGCATGGACTGCAGCAAACCTATATGTAGAAAACAAGGAGACTGAAGGATGCCCGTATACTCATCTAGAAAGATCCCAACGTATAAATACCTTAGATAAGTAATAGTGACCATCTCGCAAATATCCTCGGAAGGAAAATATGTAACGGTAAGGGCCAAAGGCGCATGAATCATGGAAGGAACCGTAGAAATATCATGAGGCGGTTCACAAACCTCAAGCAGAGATCCATGGAGTAAAGCGAAAGAAGATACAACCTGATCACCAATAGCGAGGGAATCATCAAACGTGGACCCGTGAAGAACCCCATAGAAATCAGCAGGAACATCAGCCATAACGGACTCAAGAGATGGAGATATAGAGACCAATGGAGAAGATACTGCACCAACCACCGAACCAGGAGGGCTATCTGAGGTATGCGCAAAAGCAATAGTAGAAATACCACCAAGGTATATGGCTTGAATATCAATGAAACCAGGAATGACCACTGAATACAATATCTGTGAATCAAGGCATATAGGCACAAGGCACACAACAACAACCTGTAAATCCGAAGGAGCATCAACCTGAGGAAGAGGACCCACGAATCGTGAAAGTGAAGCAGCAACTGATGTACTCTAAATGGAAAGAAGAGCTGCATCCTGAGCCTTTGGCAGGCTATGCATAAACTGCTTCCCGGTAACCAACTGATAGTCACCCTGGGAATCAATACCAGCAAGTGAATGATGCCGACCAGCATGAGTAAAGGAAAGTGTCTGCTGAGAGAGATCCACAACAATAGTACCAAGTGAAGAGAACCAGGCTGCACCAAAAATAATGTCATAGTGCTTCAGAGAAATGATGTAGAAATCTGCCTGACCAGAAAAATCACCAATGCAATAATCCAAGCCCTGAATCATCTGAGAACTGGGAAAAGAATGGGAACGAGCAACCTCAACACTGAGAGGTTGGGAAGCAGGAACAGGTGTAGCACGAATCCTAGTGGAAATGTAACTGCTAATAAATGAATGTGTACTGCCTGTATCCACTAAAGCAATATACTCTCGCCCCGCATCTAGAATAATATGATCCACAAATGGAACAACATACGTAGGCATAATAACAGAAGCATCAACTGATAAGTTATGGCCTAAATATGCATCTAGAAGAACCACATCTAGACGGGTATCAACAAAATCAGCTAGTGAGTATACAATAGGACCATTAGGAAATGTATAACCGTATGCCATATGGAGATCTACTGGAGTAGCCAAAGCATCTGAAATCGTAGACCCATGAATAATATCGAAATAAGGAGCATAGGCGACAACATCTATAGCATAGCGCTCAGGAACACGAGTAGCATCAAAGTACTCAACAACAATATCAAAGCATGGAACAACATCATCAATAGGATCATAGCATGCTATGTCAGTATCAAGGACCATATCAGCCGCAACCTGTAGATGTGAATCAACATCAGTAGGAACCTGTATATGTGACTCTGACTCACTATGGGATACAATGACGAGCTCAGGTAGATCAATAACTATCTCAAGTCAATCAGGCAACTCGCTCAAACTGTGTGATATAGGATCCTGAAGGTCAGCGAACTCTGTAGACGTGTAACGTCGGACAAAAGCAGGTCGAGGGTCCACAATGCAAGGAACTGGAACTGAAGGGGCAGGTGTAGGGGTGGACATAGCGGGAAAAGATGAAGCAGAAGGACAGGGTCGGGAGAAGCGAAAAGGAAGGGTGTCAGAGTACTTGTGCTGTAAAGTACTGGCAAGAGACATCGCCTCAACAAGTGTGGGAGGACGGAAGGAAGAAACATCGTAATGTAAGGCACCACGAAGCCCAGCAATGTAACGAGAAATAAGCTCAGTGGGCGGTAGATCTGTGAAAAGATAAGAAAGCTCCATAAATTGATCTGTATAAAAAGCAAGGTCACTGGTCTGAGTGAGGAATGTATCACATTGGCGGTCGAGCCACTGAGGATCAATCATAGCATGACAGAGCTCATGGTGAAAGGTATGTCATATATGGAGCCCTTCCCGATTAGAATCAGCTCGATAAACTTGCCACCACGTGGCGGCGCGTCCATCTCCACCACCAGGCTGACTAGCAGAAGATGGAAATCCAAATGGAGAGGGAGTCCCAAATGAAGGGGTCATAATTGTATCGAAGCGAAGAACGAGGCCAAAAAGGGTTTCATCCATGCGCGAAAACTGATCGGATAAGTTTTCCTGGACAGTTTCACTCGGGGTAGGTGAATGTGCCATAATGATAGTGGAAGGAATAGACGAAAACTTGAGGCAGCGGACTCTTGTCGTCACCCCAAATTAGTCTATTAAAACCAATATTATCACAACTAAGAAAGGGCAGCAATCAGCAAATGGAAAAAGTGAAAATGAAGGCTGTAAAAATGCGCTGGACAGCCAGGAGGGAAATGTCAAATTGGAATATCAAACGGAGTCAGAATTCCGTGAAATGTGGGTGAGGATGGGCGCCAGAGTTCCTTTTGATAAACTGTGAAAGATGGCTGGAAACGGATAAAATAATAGGTGAAAGTGACAAGTCGGAAGGGCTGGGGCAGCGATGAACAAGCTGCAGGATTTTGGCAATTTGGAATAGCAAACGATTACGGAATTGGGTGATTTATGGATAGGAGGCTAAAGAGAGAGAGAGAGCTGAAGATCCAAGCTGAAAATGGGTGCTAGGCAGCAACTAGTAAGATCCACAAATGTCCTACAACATGATGGAAAAAACCGCTGAAAATGGTGATGAAGTAGGGCACTGAACAGCCTCCAAACAATCAGCAAAATGGACAGCAAATCGGTGGAGAAATCCGTCGAAGATGGCAAGGTAGTAGGGCGTTGGGCAGTAGCTACCAAAATCTGCACATAACCTGAAAAAAAAATGGAGAAAACCGCTAAAAATGGTGATGAAGTAGGGCGTTGGACAGCCTCCAATCAAGCCACGAAATGGGCAGCAAATTGGTGGAGAAAATCGACGAAAGTGACAAGGTAGTAGGGCGCTGGCCAGCCTCTACCAAATCTGGAAAAACGATGGAAATTTGATGAAAAAGTCGACGAAAGTGATGGGTTAGTAGGGCGCTGGACAGCCTCTACTAAATCTGAAAAAACGATGGAAATCTGATGAATAAATCGACAAAAGTGATGGGTTAGTAGGGCGCTGGACAGCCTCTACTAAATCTGAAACAGTAGTGCACAGGAAAGTGCTTTGATACCAAGTTACGAATAGAGACACAACTGATCTAGAGCTAAGCTATGAAAGCAGCACATAAGCAAGACTTAACCCTAGAAAGCAGGAAAGAGAGAGATCAATATCATCAGCCGAATAACAAATGACACAGTTTCCCTACTTATAGCCAACAGGAAGCCCTAAAAGGAAGCTTCCGGTGGCTAGGGCCCAACTGGGAGGGAAAATAGTGCGCCCTCCAAGAAGGCCCCCACTCTCCAGTAATATGTCCAAATGGCTTAATAATGAATAATAAGGCCAAAGGCCAACCATATAGTCTAAGTGTCACTAATGAATAAAAAGGGCCCAAGGCCTGCTTATGCATAAAGTAATATAAATGTAAATGGACGCGGCGAATGTAATGAGCCGAGTCCATAACTTATATATATATAATGTATATTGTATTTTCTGAAAATTGCAATTTTGTTTTTTTTTTATTTCTCCCTAAATTTTCTTGCTAATTGGAGTTATGCAACTGGAACTTGTAAAAACCCATTTGATCTAATGCCAATTTGGTCAAGTTTATGGCATACAGAGTTCAGTTCATATAAACAAGATCTCAATCTTAATCCTCTATGTTTTCTCTTTCTAATGTTACCCATATTGCATGTATTTACACCAAATGCATATATCAACCACAGTTATATGGCTTGTTCTGTGTATGAGTCACACTATTTGTTAAATCACAAGTCTGTATATGTGAAATTTAAGAAGTGTACCACTTGAGCTTCCTAGATTGTGAATTTTTGTTCTATTAGGCAGGTGAAGTTTCAAAACTCCAACAGAATTGGGTGCAACCATGAATATATCTCTCCTAGATGACCTTTGCTATGACCTTTGAGGCCTTTGATGATGTTTCCTTTTCTACACATTCATCTTTCCTTTTAGTTTGTTCCACATTCTTTCTCTATGCATTAGGCATTAAATGGAAGAGGCTGCTTTTTCTTGAATGCCTTTTTCCTTCTCTACACATTCATCTTTTCCTTTTAGTTTGTTCCACATTCTTTCTCTATGCATTAGGCATTAAATGGAAGAGCAACAGTTTGATATGAGATTTTGCACTCACTTTTGAGTCCATTACGGAAAGCTGGATATCTTCATTTTTTGATTGAAGACTGGTTTAAGACCTGCAGGTGCTAAACAGTAAGTTCTTAAAGACCAGGGATAGAAAAAGCAGAGGGGAGTTGCGAAGAGAGCTGCGCCAACTTGGAAAGGAGGAGCGGAAAAGGCAACAACAGGCTATTTCTGATGTAATACGTGACTCAAATGTGATACTCACCACTCTTACTGGTGCACTATCACGGCAACTGCAAGATGTCAGCTTTGATGTGGTTATTATTGATGAAGCTGCCCAGGCACTGGAGGTTGCTTGCTGGATAGCTTTACTCAAGGTAACAATTGCATATCAAAAAAAGAAGACTTCCAACTTTATTCATGTGGGGCAAATTGAGCCCTCACTAGATTGCAGAGTGCATAGATTTCATCTGGTAAAATTTGAGTTGACTAGTGAATATCATCACAGCTGTATAGCTGTTATTTCTATAGATTTGTTGTGGCTGTCATGAAATATCTGTAGAAAGGATTGAAACGGGGAAATATTTGAAGTTGATGTGGACTTTGAAATTCATGTGACTGCAATTGCTTTAAGTTACTGACAGTGTGTCAAATGAAAGATCCATGTCCATTGATGAATGATAGATTATTAAACAAAAATGGGTTCTTTGATTCTGCTTTTCAATGTTTTGATTAGTATTTAAATGTTTACCTAGTGTATGTACTCCAAAAGCAACATACAAAAAACTCACAAAGCATAGTACATTAACTGTAAATCATGTTGTTAATGTATCTCTAATATAATCAACAACATGATACAACTGTAAATCAGCTGATGTAAAATAAACCGATGACGAAACTCACTCAAGGCAATCTAATAGCCCAAGAAAGCCATAAAAAATGTCGACGTCCAAGACCCCAACAACCGATTTTCCAAAGCTAGCCGAATAGCCCAGGAATACCACCAAAAGACGTTAACTTGGCAACAACATCGGAGGCCAGCAACCAAGAATGCCAGGAAACATAAAGCATAAGTAGAGCATCTTGACGAACAACTACTGGAATGGACAGCTGTGTAGCAAACCAAGGTGTCCGCAATGCCCCAGAATAGATAATGGTATCTAGGAAAATTGGAACAACACTCCAAGCGATGCATAAGGCCCAAGAGTGTATAGCATCAGCATCGACTACAACAAAGTCATATATAAAATCTCAAGGATATTGAAGGATACATACATAGTCATCTAGAAGGACCTCAAAAGCTAGAGAGCGTACAACCGAACCATCATGAAATGTAAAACCATCTGACATATGTATATCTGCTAGAGCAGTAACCATAGAACCAGGGAAAGTATCAGAACAATGAGCATAGGCTACAACGTAGCACTCATGATCACCACGAAAGCATGTAGCATCGGCAATATCAGCATCAACCTGTAGATATGACTCGAACTCATGATGTGAGACAATGACTGACTTAGATAAATCAATGATTATCTCAAGTAACTTGCCCTCACAATAAGAATGAACCTCACTCACAGAAGGAAGCTAAAAAATACACTCCGAAGGATAAAAACCAGGAGTCGGAGTGGGAGGAAAGGCGGGAACATCAAAAGGGCTGCCAACAGGAAGAGATGCAAAAGAAGATGCTCCAAAAGTAAAAGGAGGCTGCTTAGGGGCCTTGCCAGGATCATGAGAAGGAAGAGAAGTATCAACCTGAGACTAAAGAGTAGCAAGGAAAATGGAAACATTATCTAGACGTGAAAGTTAGGGAGCAATAGCACAGTCAAGAGCCCTCTGAATAAGCTTTTCCCCAGGATCCTGAGATGGCTCACAAGGTGTATGATCGGGAGAGGCCATCAAGCAAAACGTGATTTTAGGACAAAAAATGAACAATAGATCTGAGGTTGCAAAGTGCAAACTCTTGTCGTCACCACAATTTAGTTCATTAAATTTATAAGAGTTACAAAGCGGAAAATAAGAAAACGGGAAAATGCAGAAACCAGCCGCTATTTGCAATTTTCAGACCTCAATCTTCCCGTTTTCCCTCTTGAGATGCCTAAAACCAAGTCTTTACATGAAAGATTATGGCCTTTGTTATTCATAGTAGATTCAATGCTTTTGCTCATTTTATATGCTCATTTAACCACTTTTATAATGCATTTAACATTCCAATCCCTAAAACACCGGAAAAAAGGTCAGCAATGTTTCAGATGTTCAAACACGTTTCAGACATTTGATGGTAACATTGTTTGCAATACTATTAAGGCAGAACAGTGTGCGTGATTTTTTTGGTTAGAGGATGTTTTGGGTGCATGGCATACTATTTCATTCTCATTCATAAAGGTACTCAATTCGTGTCATAATTCAGGAGAAATTGGATGCGGATATTACACATTTAGGTACTTATGGTTCTGTGTATCATTCTGCCGTAACCAGCTAGAGGTATTTTAGAACACATTTTAGAGGATAATTTGAGGTTTTTTTTCCATCTTTTGGCTTAGATCAGGATCAACATCTATGTTTAATATTCTATATAACGCTTAATCAGTAGCTACTAGCAGCAATAATGTCTTCCTTTATTGTTGGCACATTTTATGTTGAGTACCCTCAAGCAGTACCAGGCATTTCACTATTACCTGATGACACTCGTACCCACTTTCTTATTTGTTGCAAGGGATATTATTTCTCGGACACGGCCATTTGCGGCAGGATAGAATAGCAGTATAAGATTGTAGTGGATAGGCATTGCCGGTATATAGAGTAACGAGTTTGAGGACCAAGATATTTATTTGAGGTTCAGATTTGCTTAACACAAGTTTGTTCAGGTTCCGTCTCAGACACAAAAGCCAGCTCCAAGGTACTATGGTGCATTCCGCATTGAGCATAAGCTCAGTCCAGTCATGTACTTACTTCAGCTACCTGCTACTATCGAGCATGTGACTTTTTAAAATGTTAGCATTTTGGGACAGTCGAGAATCTTGCCACATAAATTTAGATGATCTTGAGCTGTTGCCATTTCTATCATGTGCTATTCTTATTTGTGAGTATGGTGTACTTGGTTCAGACACCTGGTTGCCTGGAAATGCTTCTTGGTTTCCAAGGGGAGGCTCGAACCCAAGACCAAAGAAACTTTGGATGTCGAGCTAACCAAGTGAGCCAACCCCATTGGTTGGTTGCCTGGAAATGAAACTGCACAGGCTTAAATGCCTGTTGCAACCTGGGTTCCCATCCAAGGGTCCTAGTTAAGTGAGAAAGCGTGAGGGCCTTTCAATGGGTACCCTGGTTGCAACAGGCATTTAAGCCTGTGCTGGACCTAGCAAGATGCCATGTGGTCTAGTATCTGATACAACGGGCTGGCTCATTGATCACAGGTAGTTCGTGATCCACAGTCTAGTTTCAAGGCATCCCTCTTACAAGCAGTAGATATAGTTGCTCTTATCTTCCATCTTTGACCTCATTGAGGGCAATAATTTTGTTGTCAGTGAGGAGTTATGGACATATCTGCAGGCGTTATATCCCGGGGGACTATTTGTTAATTTCTAAGGAAGCGGGGGCTGGACGCAGACGCACGTCCGCGTCTGGACGTGGACGCCTCAGACGCGGCCTTAGGGGTGCGTCCGGACGCGTCCCCCCATTTTAAAAAAAAAAAAATTGAAAAAAAAAAAAATACAGGCCTTTGCCCTCGCTGTCCCACATCCCCAAAGTGAAATAAAAACAATTTGTGACCCCTGCCCCCCCCCCCTCGGAATTAATTATCACAGGGTGTCTGGCACCCACCTGCCCCCTCCTGTTAAAAAATAGGAAAACGGTACCCAGAAAAATTTGCAAAAAAATTTGCAACAAACCTAACCACTGCCCCCATGCCTCCCATGTCTGATATCTCTGTAGTCGGATACGAAAGAGCAACAATTTATATTTTTTGAGTCTCCAAAACTCTGTCTCGTGCCAGTTATGGACTCGGCTCATTACATTCGCCGCGTCCATTTACATTTACAGTTACTTTACTTTATGCATAAGCAGGCCTTGGGCCCTTTTTTATTCATTAGTGACATTTAGACTATATGGTTGGCCTTTGGCCTTATTATTAATTATTAGGCCATTTGGACATATTACTGGAGAGTGGGGGCCTTCTTGGAGGG